>JAPKLW010000017.1:1433720-1446329 GCA_026898455.1 Plectranthus barbatus | reverse complement strand
TACGTATTTTCCGCTGCCAAAGTATACCCTGATATCCGGGACCAACAGTTATTTTGTAAGATAGCATGCAACATGCAATTATGAGTTCAAGATTCCCTCTTAGCAGGCAGTTTAGCTTATAATGCTTAATTCATTACTAGCTCTGAAGATGTTAATGATATTGATTATTTGACTGTGGCAGGGTTGACAACGCGTTATATGATGAGATTTCAACACCCCTACTTTGGGGAGACAAAATTGGTCATTGTGGTACAAGCTTGTTATTATACTTATATTTATTTTTATCACACCTTACCCTTTTCTTTGAATACTATTAGTATAAGGATTACAAACAACATAAATTTTGTAAGAGCTCTTTATATTATATGCAGATGAAAGCATTTGAGAACAGTCCCCTGAGCCTCTATTTATTTTTTTGGTATGGAAAGAAATGTTCCTTCGAAACCGTTGCAAGAACTTAATAACTCAAGACTTTGATCAAATTTAATTTTAAGAAAACCCTTTTTGCAAAAAATTTTTTGGTATGGAAAGAAATGTTCCTTCGAAACCGTTGCAAGAACTTAATAACTCAAGACTTCAATCAAATTTAATTTTAAGAAAACCCTTTTTGCAAATTTTATATTCTAGGAATTTTAATGAAAATGACTAGAAATCGGAATTTTAATAAACCGTTAACCCTAAAAATAGCAAGACCAAGAGAAAGAAAAGGCAGGCAGCGATAATATTTGAAGTTCTATCGATTCAGGACCCAAAAGATAATTTAATTATCGATTTAGAACCTCAATATAAGGTGAACCTCAATATAAGGTCCTGGATCTTTCAGGCTCTGAGATCCTGGATTGAAAATTGTATGATATCTCAGATCCTGAATTAATAATTTAATTATCTTTTGGGTTCTGAATCAACAATTCTCCATAATATTTCTAGGGGAACCTCAAGAAATCTGTGGAGGGTGAAATAAGTACAACATAGATATTAGATCGGTGAGTCACAAAACTATTCTTATTAACAGCTTCATATCCTACGATAATAGAACAAACTGCATAAATACACATTATTGATGTCACCTATAAGCATATTATGCTGCAAGACAACATAAAATAAAAGCATTAGTCTCATTTACACGATCTTGAAGATAGCGGCTCAAGTCATATACCTGCAACAACTCAATGTCCCAGGTTTCCAGTCCACGACGCGTCTTTTCGCAGGACAATGAGAACAAACTACTGCAACTCCCTCTCTAGGCTCCTCTTACTCATCCTCTCTACTCTTTTGCTCCTCTTTTCCTAATGAAGAAACTCCCTATTCGATGAAGCATTTGCTTAAAATACTGACCGCCTCAATATGTATTCGGTGTATGGCTGAGACTTAAAGATGGTATTACTACAGATTGCAAGACCAAAAGGGAGGTGAAGAAGTGCTGCACAAAAGTGAGGGAGCACCATCCTACTTTGTTTCAGCCTTGTCTTCAGGATTGAATCCAGATAAAATAGCAAGCTCGGATAACTGCTTCTCTCCGCTCAAAACCTGCAACAGGTATCATCTTAGCTAATAACTACTGAGGCATCAAAAGGCGCATCACGTGTTCATACTCAAGCAACATATTAGTGGATTATCCCAATATTGTTCACTTGGTTCTTTTTTTAAATTCTCCATCAGGAAAAGCGTAAATGAGCATAGTAAAAAGATGTCCTTTCATCTTCTATGGTATCTGGGAATTTATAGACCCATTATTCACTATGAGATCAATGGTTAACAGGCAGCTAAGAGAGACATACGAGGCATTAGACCAAGCTTAAAAACGATAAAAACTCAATATAACGGGAATTTCAGAATACATGTATACCTGACCATTTATTTCCCAGGTTGGGAAACCTTCAAGTTTAGCATCTAAGCAAGCCTGAGCCATTTTAGTTCCTTTGTATACTCCATCAGGGAAGCACTCCACATAATCCAATATTTTTGCAGCTTCCCTTCCAAAAATCTATCAGGCCAGCAAACCCAATACAAGCAAAAAGCAGAAGTTAGACAGACAACCATAAGAATGGAGGCCACCTAATTAGAGCACTGGTACTAATCTAAAAGCGGTGAATTATAAAGCCTAGGAGCAAAAGAGTTCCTATGATGGGCCACCAGCAATACATCAAGTTCAGCTGAGTTTCACCCATCTTGAAACCACTATAAAAGTGCTACGCCGATCTTGGTGGCCCAGAATTATCAAGAACGATTGGCTTGCAAGGCTAATATACCATAGCACAAGCTGTCACAGCTGAAAACACCTTGTGCATACAGGAGTTCTGTATTGAAGATAATTCAGTGTAGACATTCTGCATGTACACCAATCTTCTTACTAGAACACAATTTTCTGAAGCACTACTAACAAAATTCAGCGTGCATCTAACCATTGTTCCTGATAGTCATCAGATCTTCTCCGAGCAAACAAGATAAGAGTACTAATATCTGCTTTTATTTGCATAACCAATCCCCTTTATGAACCTAGAAGATCTCATTTATGAAAGAACATTTTCAATGTATCAACAAACACTTGTGTTGAAAGAATGATAAATTCCCAAAATTACATTTCTCTAAAACTCTTACGTGATCTTTATATACATTGGAATTATACAAATACTTAACAAATAAATACAGACTCTCCATATTAACTTTAATTCATCTGCAGCATAAGTTACCAAAAGAGCTTGATGTAGCATTACTAATGACAGGAGATTAACCAAACAGGCAAACACCATCTCATTCCTCACACATCAACCATTCTCACACCACAAAATCATTTAGAAGTGAACTTCAAGAAATGCAGAACGATATCAGTCACACTGGAAAAGTATTTCTGGCAAGGGCGTCTTCTTCAGTAATCTGATAAGAGAACTAATTAGCTTCTGGTTTTGATGAGTCATATTCTGTCTTAGAGGAAAGCTGAAACATACTTATTTCTAGGGCATTAAATGAAGAGTCCAATGACAATCAAATGCTACAATTTGCAATTTTTACGGCAAAAATATCTGAGAAATAGAAATTAAATGTAATGCAGAAAACAACCAACAAAACCTCTTTTCTTCTAGCTACTCCACTTCCTCATAAAAAATATTCCAAAGAATCTCACTAAACCAACATTTCAGATCATCTATTATCATGCTCTAATAGTTTTTTAGAAACAGAGATCAGAACTGCAATAGAAGCATAGCTTGTTTTCGCCAACCCATTTTTTAACAACAGGCAGTAATTTTTCCTACCAACAAACAATATGAATAAGTTGGAAGTGAAACAGAAAGGAAGTACCTCTTTCTGATCATGACAGTGTGAACACCAGAACGCCCCATACAATTTTGCGCCAATTGAATGTAAGTGTTTTGCCAGAGTGATGGCCAAAGGACTCGACTCTTTAGCGATCTGAGTCTCGAAGTACGGTATTTCAGTCTCTGCCATGCTGTTTACAATTCATAAAGTCCATATTAAAAAACCATAAGATATGCTGACTTCGAGCATTAGGTTATAACACATCCTTCAAGCTCCCAAAACAAAGTTCTTATAATTACTCCATAAACAAAAACAGAATAAGCACCTAATGCAAGAAGAAACTTGACATGCCGAGGAGCCAATTTTTAAATGTAGATTAGCCTCATATCAAAGGCCTGAGAGTAAATTATCATAAAGTTTTAAGCGAAAGGGCCACCTTTTGGTTTTTATAAGACCATTAACTTAAATATCACTAGTGAGTCCAGATAAAAAGAAAAGTTATATGATAAACCTTGATACTTCTACAACAAGGTAGCCATAATACACATTGGTTACAATTAAGTGGTAAAAAATTATTCAAGCAGCATAGCACAAAAGAACTTGGTTACCTTTGGGAGCCTGGTTGGGCAGTATTATAAGATGCTGTCAATGAAATAACCACCATGCTAGCGACAAATAGTTGAAAGCCCAATGCTTTTTGAAGTTCTTGTAGCCCAAACCTCTGCAAGTTGAACCCCAAAATTTCTTGTAACCTTATCGAACTAATAAGTTCAAAAGAATAAGCACCTTGCTAGGACAAACCTTTAGAGCGATGAAGAATAAGCTGAAGGATAATGTTGCAGACGCCAAACAGTATAAACACAACTCTCCAGAAAACTCAGTGCTCAGAATGTACAAGAAATATGCACTAGCAACTGCCATAGAGGTAGTAACTCCAACTAAGAGAATCTCACCATCCGATTTCCCAGTATCAAATGTCCTTTTCTCAGTACCCAATTGTAGGCCAAGGCCCGCTACTAAACCATATGCAAACATGCCAAGCAATGGTAGAGGAACACCTGATAATGGGAAAAAAAGAAAACAATATTATTTCCAGAGAGAGAGAGAGAGTAGGACAATCATCACAACACTGCTAAAGACAGAGAGGTTTCTAATAACAGCAGCAGCTAGCATGCTGAGCCAAGTGAGGGGCATAAAAAATGAAGTAAAACTGAGTCTTTTCAGGATAACGAATATTAATCTCCTGTTCATATTCCGGCACTTTGTAGGAAGTAATAGAGGATAATCCAACAACACAAATCTAGCGCCAGAAAAGTATCACAACTACGAAGGGTTTCTTTTCAAACAAAAATGAGTTCAACTTACCGAAAACGGAGGAGTAATCACTGGTTAGGATGGTAGTGCAAGAGCCTCCTCCCGTGGGGCAGAAAGCCTCCAAATTCGTCAGTTTAAGGTAAGTTAAATACGCTGTTTCCAGGAATCCAAGCCCGCCAAGAGCCGCTATCCATTTATACGCTGAAATGTCCGCGTCATCCTCGCGACCAACAGCAGAGGAAGAAGACGAAGATTCCGACACCGACGGAGACGGAGCCACTTCAGGCTCCGGTTCCGCAGTTTGTTTACTACGTTCCGACACGCAATTCACCTGAACCACCACATGCCCTAGCCCCGGGACTCCTTTCTACCAATACGCAATCAATCACAATACACCAATTAGTTGTATTGCGCGCATGAGAGAGATAACGAGAGCGTGATCAGAAGATCAAAATCATGAAGTCTCACCTTTAATTGGGGAAGCAAAGAAGCGGAGAAAGAATTTGGAAAGAGAAATGGAGTCCGACGGTAGACGAGAGAAGGTGATATGCTGAAGAAACTGGTCGACGCCGTGGCCGCCATCAGCTCGCGCAGCTGGTGCTGTCAGCTTACTTTCGCGCAGTAGTGTATATTCGCGGCGGTAGAAAGCGTGAAGCGGTTGTGTCGGCAGTTGACGGCGAGTGTAGGTGCTAGATTTTTTTCTTTTTTGATAAATCTTTACTTTTCTCTATAATAATTTACAAACCAGTACCATATTAAATATGCTCACCTAATCAACTTGTTTGAGGAAAAAAAGTTTTGACTTAAATATTGGCCAAAAAATTAATTTTAGTTAAAATTATCGTATTTATTTAATTTTAGTATTAATTATCTTCTTTTAAAATTTTATGTTTAAATGAGAAAAAATTATTTAAATTCACAACAAAAAAATTTTGACATAAAAAATTTGACAGAACATGCTGAAAACTCATATAATTAAATTTATAATGTGTTATTTTTTTTATATGATATGAGTTTCCGATATTTTCCATTGATTTTTGCCTAAATATTGTGTAGATATATGTGTTTGTGTGATAATGACATTGCGTGAATTTTAATTCAAATATGTATATATAAATATTATATTTCGATCAAAATATTTTTAATTCTAACATAAACTAAGAATATTTAAATTAAAATACACTTAATTTTGATCGAAATTTTGTATTTCGATCAGAATATGCTAAGTATTATGCATATATTGAGATGAAAACGCAAATGTTTTATACAAGTTGTCTTTGCTATATTATTTACTTAAATCCATATAAGTTTTTCTCAAATTGTATTCACGTATAATTAATAAAAAAATTTAAATTCACTCTAATTATATTTACTCAGGGAATAATTCCATTTTAGATCATAATATTCCATTTTAAATGACATCGTTTAATTGACTTATTAATTTTTTAAAAAAATGTTATAGTTAATCCATCTAATTTCGCTAATATCACAGTAAGATCCCGGCTCTGCTCACTTCCGTGTGAAGACTGAAGGCTGCAAGTCTGCAACTCAGGTTCATTTACAATTACAACCACACTCCCCTTTTCCGCTCCTAAACTAGGGTTTCTTATGTCTATTACACGCATATAATTGATATCCGCTTAATCGATTACGAATTAGTGGAAAGACTGTGTTTTGCTTGAATCAACTTATTCAGTTTGGGATACGAAATTCGGCGTCATCGGGAAAATGTCAATGTAATTCAATATAAGCGAGAAAATCGCTGTCAAAATAAGTGGAATTAGCTGAGGTCTGTATACGGTGAAGGAAGTTTTCGGCGATGGAGAGATCAGATAGTTTTGAGTTTTTGCTCACTATTATGTGAAGGTATCCATTTGATGGCTGACTGCTTAAATAGATGTTTTGTTCCTGGGGAATTTTCATGATTCTTTTAATTTTGTTGTCTGTGTATAGGGATTGTTTGCATTTGACAAATCAGAAATGTAGAAATTGTTAGTTTTCCTTTTAATTTTTCAGCTCTTTCATTTTTTATTACTCCAGACGTGTAAGCACTGCATATAAGTCGGGAAGATGCTTTTCCTAAGCTTGTATCGCCCATCTCATCAAGAACAAAAGAAATGCATTAATAAGTAAGCTTATCTCCTTGAACTGTGGGTTTCATTTTCTTTAGTTTTCATTTCTAGGTTCTCTATTTCTATTATGCATGATTAACTTTCCATACCTCCATTGCCAGGTCTGGTGACTTAAATTATGATAAAAGATATGTGGGTGCTACTGCTAAACCTGCTTTTACTCTTAAGCAAGACAAGGAGTTATCAGACAGCGGCTTTATGGTAAACAATGCCAGAGTTTTAGTTGGTTCAGGTCTTGAGACATTTGAGAAAGGCAAAAGTGCTCTTCAGAATTGGAGGTTAACGGAACGTGTTTTGTACATATGATACATGATACAAATGAATAGCATTTACCTGATTTCATTTGATTATTCAATCTCGCAGGCATTTTAGTCTGAAATGGGCATTTGTTGATCCAAAGACGCCTATTCAGAATGGGGTGAAATTTTGTGTGTGCACGAAAGCAATATTCCCATGGCTTTTGATGCCTTTAAAAGTTGTTTATGTTGATGATACCAGGAACCAAGGAAATGCTGTCGCCTCATTTACGTTTGGTAGTGGAACTCTTAATGGGCACCTGCTGGTACAGCTCTTATAGCTTGTTCTTGTTGTTATTGCTTTATACAAGTTTCAATGACAACATGGCCAACTAATATCTGGTACAAACATTGTATTTTTGCTTTAGTTACTTGGCTAATGGCTTTCCCAGGGGTTCATTTTAAGTTTTATCTATGCTTCCCTGAAACTAAGAGAAACGATTGAAGGCACTTTAGGTGCAGTCATTAATTTATGCCTATCAGTGTGTTTTTTCAATCTAGGTGTTGTTTTTGCTTCGGAATGTGTAAAGAGCCAAGCCAACACCTTATGAGAAGTGGAAGGATAATAAACTCATCAAATGTTTGGTTAACCCTTGTTGTATATTCGTATTGTCTTGATCCTATGTATAGTGAAAGTTGTCTTCTAAAACTGATTAGGCATGGGTAAAGATCATGGCCAGTACTCGGCAATTGGCATTTAGGCTTGCATGTCAAGGTGCAGAGTTATTATCCATTGACATCCTATTTTTGCTTTTCTTGTTTCCGGAGTCCTGTGAGTTGGGCTGATTTGGGGATATGCACACCATTTCAATAATATGAATCAAAACTAACTAATAGTACTCTGTTCTGGTTTTGATCAGGCTGGGGAAGAATGCTTCTCAATTAAGATGGATGAACAGAACGATGTCTGGTACGAAATACTTTCGTTTTCCAAGCCAGCTAACCTTCTCTCTGTTATTGGATATCCCTATGTACTTCTGAAGCAAAAGCAATTCGCTCGCGAGTCAACCTTAGCAATGCAGAAACATTTATCTGCCAAGTTAGACGATATAAAGTAATGCTCCCTTAGGCTATGACATGTCTCTTTCCTAGGTTTAAAGATATCATTTTCCATATCTATCTTATCATAATTATCAAATTTTGTCATATTTATGTAACTAGTTTTCCACCCGCGCATCGCGCGATCAATATATATATTTTTCATGTTAGTTAATATAAAATATAATAACATTTAAGTTGTTTGATGAAAAAATAATATGTGTATATATATGTGTAAATTGTAATGTTTAATATTCTAAGCATAGGTATAACTTGTAAAGTAAATAGTAGGGGTGTCAATTTTTGATCCGATCCGATAATCCGACACGAATCCGCACGATAATAATGGATACGGATTGAGGCTTATCGGATATGGATCCTTATCGGATCGACACGATAAGGACACAAAAATTTCGGATCGGATTCGGATTGGATACGGATCGGATCGGATAATTCATTAAACGGATCGGATTCGGATCGGATACGGATATCCGTTAATAAATTAATAAAAATTATTTATCTTTTAAATATAATAATTAATTAATTGATTTTGATATATTAATATAGATTTAAAATTCTTTAAAAAAACTCAAATCTCTTGATTCTTCGTTGTTCGTGTCCCATTTTATTAATTCACCACAAAAAAAATGTATTTATTTATCTATTAATTATATTTTTTAATATTTATTTTCTTCTACTATCAAAATTTAATAACTTTCTTTTTTTCTCAACTTCAAGTTTTCAATTAAGGTGTATCAACGGATTAACTAAAAGGTGAGATCTAAAATTTTAATATTGATGAAAGTATTGTAGATTCTCATTCATTATCTCAACTCTTTCAATTTCACCATGATAGATTAAAAGTTTTTATTATAAGTTATTTTATTTGTTATAAATCTTAAAATCTTAATTAATATTTTCTCCCACAAAATTATAAGTGAAGTATTGACAACTAAGGTGAAAGATTGATCAGTATTTAGAAATAAGCATGTTTGATCACTAGAATTGGAATTTAAGATTTATCTATGTATCTTCGGATATTTGATTGAGGATTTTAGTTTCAAATGAAGTTACAGTTTTATTTATTTATCAAACACATTATTTGAACAATCAAATATGAATATTTTGTATTATCTTATCAAATTTTTATTGTATTATAATTGTGTTTATTGAAACGGATTCGCATTGAATTAATCCAATTTGGATTCTTATCGGATCTTTATCGGATCGGATACATAACGGATCATTCGGATTGGATACTTATTGGATCCTTAACGGATACGAATCGAATTCAGGCGGATACGGATTTGAGCTTAATGGATCGGATACGGATACGGATTTTGATTTTTCTTAACGGATCGGATATGAATTTGACCTTAATGGATCGGATCGATAACGGATTGACACGATAAGGATCCGATCCGCACGAATTGTCACCCCTAGTAAATAGGTATAACGAAAATTTAACTTTATTTTTTATCTTTATGCTTTTAATTTCAGTTTTTGATGCTATGAACTGAAGGATTGAGATTAAATCTTATTTAACACAAATCTATATCTATATATATCTAAAAGTAAGACCCCCACTAAAATTTTTCTTCCCGCTTAAACGAAATTTCCAAAAATACCTTATCAATATATTAGGTAATTTACTCTATATATGATAATTACATAATCATAAAAACTTAAAAAATTTGTAAAAAGTGCCAATAATTATGATATAACGGAAATTTAGTAAAAAAAGTACCAAAAACACGTTAAATAAATTAATTTAGATGCAAAATCATAAAGGTAAATTTTGACCCCATTAAATTTGATATCATTAATATATACTTTCTCAAGCTCTATAAATACGGGAGAAATGAAGTGGTGAATCATAAGTCATTTCAGTAATGTGAGATTTTTTTTAAATTATTTTATAGTGATTGTTTAGGCTCTAGCTAGATTATATTAGATCAATATGTTTGCTGGTGGTTCAATGTTTTATTGTTTTAGTTATATGGATTTGTATTCTAATTATGTATATTCAAAGCCAAATATGTGTGATTTCTATGTGTTTTGCAAAATGAGATTCTGGTGGCAGCTCAAGGGAAAAAGTGGACAACAACAACTCAACTATTGCGGTAGGAGTTTCTTTATATCATAAGAGATGCAATCAAATTTAGAATTAGAAACCTTTTGAGAAGGTTAAGGGATACTTATTTATTTATTTATTTTTGTGTAAAGATCGCCTATGAATCTCCCACCTTTTATTGCAACCGTAATAATGAATGGAATTGAGGATAGCAAAATATTGATTATCTTTATTGTGAAAACTAATTCTATGTAATTTTCTGTAGTATAGTGAAATTATTAAAAATGAGTTTAAATAAATAAAAATGTTATATTTTAGTGATATTAACATTTTAATGAATTATGTTCAGTAGATAAACTAATGTATTATGTGCCTTCAATTTGACATATTTAACTTATATATAAATAAAATGAATGCATAAAATATTGACATAATAAAGGTAAAATATATGAGCTAATTATTAAACATTAATAATTTAGTTTTTAAAAACAAACATAAAGATTATGTGTTAATAAAGTTAAAAAAACATGGGTTAATATTTTAAGTTAGTACAAAGTATCTTAAAAAATTTATATTTATATCTATATAAAATGAAGACCTCTAAAGAAAATTTTCTTACCACTTAAAAAATAATTCCAAAAATAACTTTGGAGAAATTATGGAAACTTACTAATATTAACAAAATTATGCTTTAAATTCAATAATAAATGACAATTAAATAATTGTATTTCTTTAGGTAAGTCCAAAAATTAACATTTTAGAAAATAAAAATGTATTGAACTATTGATGGAAATTACAAATACAATTTTTGTAAAAAAAAAATATTTAATGAATTAATATTTAATCTTTTCTATAGTAAGGAAAAAAAATTAATTAATGATTTATATTAAACATTAATTTAGATGCAAATTGAACATAAGATTTGGTCTTCATAATATTGGATATTAGTTATTACTACATATAATAGTAATTATATGGTAATAATTCACATTTGTCATCCATGCCTCATATATTTATATATCTTTATGGCTAAAAGTAAAATTTATATACTTTTTTCGCTAAAAAAGTTAAGAAAATTAATCATGCCAAAATTATAGAAAATTGAAGCAATGATATTTTTATATACCAAAAAGCAAAACTTTTTACTTTTTTCTCTTTTATTCAAATACAACTTTAAAAAATAACCATATAAAATGAGAAAATAGATTTATGGATTTAACAATAGAAAATAAAATGACGGAAACAATATTGTAATAGGTGGATCATGAAATAAACTAGTGTAGTCAATAATAATGAATAAAACGGCTTGGGAAAATATGGATGATGACTTGAATCTACTACTGTCCATTAATAAGATTTATACAAAATTAATATGTATGTCTTATTTATACACTCTATTAAAAAGGGTACAATAGAAACTTTAACTATAAAATAAAGTAGTTTTTATATTATAATTAAGTTTTTGCCATTTTTTTAATTTTTTATTTATAATTAATTTTTAGTGTTATTATTTTTCAATGTAAAAATTAGTGAATAGTTAAAAAAATAATAATTACATTATTATATTATTAAAAATTTCTTATTTTACTATAAAATAATAATTAAATTAGTGAAATAATATTGTTATAGATGGAAACTAAGAAAATAATTAGTATAAACAATAATGAATAATAAAGTGACCTGAAAATATAAATATTTAATTTAGAAGTGTTCATGAATATTTGCAAACGATAATCTACAAACGAAAGCATCATCGGGCAGCAGCAACATTGAGTTTAGCGCCGAGGAGCCTTCGTAGTTGAAGAAAGCAAATGACGTACACCTTGATTCAATTGTTTCTCATCATCGTTATTGCTTTGATGGATACTTAATGAAAATAAATAAATTGAGATGGAGAATGATTGATTGTTCGATTCACATTAATTCGTGAAAAAATATTTTTCAAATAAATTTTGAATATATATATATATATAATTTATTTCTCATGTGATGGGCAAAGAGCATTAAATTGATGGCCAACATTGATTTTATGTTGCTCCCATGTAAAAAAAAATAAAAAACATCAAACTTTATACAAAGTTGATACATTTGAAAAACATCCATTATTGTTTTAATTTGTGTAGATGAAAATTTTAATTTTATAGAAAAATAGTTTTAAATCTATTTATTCATATCTACATGTGGGATTTTGATTTTTATTTTCATAAGAGAACATGTTCATGAATAAAAGAAGACTTATATAAAAATAAAGTATGTTGTGTTGAGATAAAGAGAAAAGAGATTAAAAGCATAGATGTAAACAAATAAATAAAAAGTAAATAATTTTAAGTTCAAGCTCAACTTCAAGATCAATTAAAAACTATCGAGCTCAATTATATCGAATTATTGTAGTATATCTATGTATTACATCGATATTCACTATAAGATTTTATAAGAATATATTTTATTTTTATATTTAAAATAAATATGTATATCTTATGATATGAATATTTAATAGTAT
>JAPKLW010000017.1:1394783-1418720 GCA_026898455.1 Plectranthus barbatus | reverse complement strand
GGCAACATATATATATATATATATATATATATATATATATATATATATATATATGCATGGGTCGGTGGTGGTGTGTGTGTGCAGTCGGTGTGGTGTGTGTGTGCATGGGTCGGTGTGGTGGGGGATGTAGGGAGTGGGTCGGTGGGGGGAGTGGGCGACGGGGTCGGTGGGGGAAGGCAGCCACCGACCCACTTTCAATTTTTTTTAAAATTTATTTATTTTAATTCTTGGTCGGTTCCGGGATCGATGCCGGAAGGCAACGACCACCAACCCCCTTTCATGAATTTTTTTTTGGTCGGTGCCAGGGTCGGTGTCGATAGCCGGACACAGACCCAACACCGACCTTCTCTCTCCTAAAAACAGAATTCTAAAAAATGTCAGAATGTGCAGTGAGTATTTTGTGACTGAATATAATATTTCGGGTATTTTCATAATGCATATAGTGAAAAATGGGTATTAATAAATTCCACTCTAAAAATTAATCTTTCACGTTCTAAATTAATAATTAAACAATCTTTCGCATCCTACATTAAGAATACTCCTATAATCAATTAATCTTTTGCATCCTACATTAAGAATACTCCTATAATCAATTAAGCATTGAATTGAAATAATGTAACCAAGTTTCCCATAGTAATGAAAACTAAAATCTAACACTAGGCAGCCCAATGTCCTAAAAACTGCTTAGGCAGTAGAAATGAAAAATTGGTCTGGACCATCAATCGGTCCAAAATCATAAAACACTAAATATTAGAAAGCAGAATTTGCATGAATCTAAAATTCATGCTCACAATTACGCTCACACAATGATAAAGGACTACTATCCATGCTCAGAATGGTCTGCTGGGGAACACAAAATCCTCCATAAGAAATGCTCCCTGAAGCAAAGCAGGCGAGGAAGGCAGTCTCCCCGCCGCCTTACTCCCACTGCAAGATGGTTAAGGATAGGCTATACAACCAGCCATGTTTGCAGCACAAGCAGTGAGATGGAAGAAGACTAGTAGATGCGTTTCAGGAGCTTGATAAGTTCGTAGGTTCTCGCATCTCTACCAGAGTAGAGACAAAGATCTAGGGCTGTGAATCCATCCTGTCAAAGAACCAGATTAGTGATGACAATAGATGCTTATACAGAGCTGAGCATATATATACATACACCATGTGATGATCTCTATCATTTGAAATACTGCAGCAAATAACACTTCGATTTTACACAAAAATCTCAAGTTCGTTAAACTGTGAAGTATAAAGATATAGAGAACCAATGTGTTTATTTGCCAGGGAGAAGTTCTGGACTAATAATGAATGCTAGAGTTCATGTATCAACAGTAAGGTTCGGTAAGAGAAAACACAAAATAAATAAATAAGGATTCGGAGATGGAGCCAATTCTATGAGAATGCTAATAGATAGTTAATTTAGAGATGAGCATAACAGGGAGACTAGAAATTTCAAGATTATATTTGACCAATAATCTATTTATAAAATTCTCAAGTTTCTAGAAGTTTTACCTTGTTCTTCAGAGTTTTATCAGCTCCCTTGATCAGCAAAAGTCTCAATATATCTGTCCTACGGGATTGGACTGCCAAATGTAATGGTGACCATCCATCCTATTAGTAATAAGAAAAATAATTAAAAATAAAAATTAGTGTACACATGAAATATGTCAATACAGGAGGCATCTCAAAATCTAGATAAGTAAGCTCACTTTATCTTGCAGGTTTATATCAACATTGTACAATAACAAAATCTTTATCATCTGACTAGAAGCCGCGAAGACAGCATAATGCAATAAGGTAGCCCCCTCCTGTTGTAGCAAAATAACTCAGAATTAAACTAATATTAAAAGGAGGCATCACAACCTAAATTCGTGATAAGAATTTGGAAAAGTGAGAATACAGACTTCTGGAGCCAAATAAGAGACATCGAAAGCACTACTTGAGTCAGTAATGAAGGTGACTACAGAGCCATCTAGCAAATCCATATTATAGTAAGACCCAAATCCAGAGTGCCGTCATGAATTAGTTAAATGTATTTCCCATCATCAAATAATCATATTTTTTTCATAGGCATGTTATGCACAATACAATATATGATCCTAACAATCAGAGGAGTTTGACTTACATTGTCACGAACAAATGGATTTGCTGATTCTCTCAAAAGAAAGTTAAAAATAGCCTGCTTTTTGGCAAGTATTGCTCTGTGGATTGTAGTCAACCCATTCTGTAGCAAAAGGGGCAATGACAGCAAAGGGAATCAGTTTCAAGATTGAAACAAGGCAATCATTCCAGATAGATATTATTACAACGGGTCCAATAATTATGGGAGTCTACGTACACTTCACCTTGTCTGGGGTATTAATATCAAGGTTGTGCTTTAACAAAGAATTGACAAGGTAGAATTCTCCTGCAGCCACAAGCGTATGCAGAGGATGCCATTTTCCCTGAAAATAAAATTTGGCTGCCAGAATTAGGATATGAACATGCTAAAAACAGAACATAGTTATGAACAAAATCCGAAAAGTGCACTATCCAATAAACTCGATATACTAATGGATAGCTAACAAGAACATAGTTTCTCTCGCAACAAAAAAGATTAATAAGAGATCTCCATGGACAAGTTTTACATAGCAAATAACTAGAAAAAATTATTTGGCACTGCCAGAAACAAAGATGGTCCATTGGAATTCCTGATGAAATCACTACTACTAGTTCTACACGGTAATCCATCTCCAAATGCTTGAGTTCAAAAAAATGAACTCCACAAAGAGAAGATTCATCATGTTCCAAAAGATAAGATTTGTGCAACTCCAAGTTTTTAGAGTTGGGCGTATTAAGATAGATGCATATCTCCTGAGGAGACATTGAAAGGGACAGAGTCATTTTCTTATCAACCTCACAGATAAGAATAAGCTGAAACTGCATTTTTGCAGGTAAGAACCATTAGAAACGGCATAGATATGGGCATTGAACTAGCAGGAGGTTACTATAGAGGGCCAAGCCACACTAAAATGCAGTAGGAATCCATTACATCCTTTTACGTGATATATCACACTATTGCTCTTACAAGACGGATAACAAGAACATGAAGATACTGACCGAGGTAGCAAGTGTTACATCAGGAACCCGGGTATTCATCATTGACTTCTCTTCATTTGAAAATAATTTACGAGTACCTTCATCAAAATTGCAATCACATATAAATGGCTATTAGAGTGGAAAACAAGGAGAAATGGAAATGCACTATATAATAGAAGAGGCAGAGAGTCCATCAATATTCCTATTGCTACCATTATACTTAGTAGCCGATAGTAAAGTCTTAAGCAACGGATAGAATCATATCATAACATTACAGTTATTGCAGTCAGGGACTCAAATTTATAATGTTGGTGCTAATCACTCACAACAGAATGAGTAACAAGGTTTTTCAAATTCTTCTGCTTATATATCAAAGCTATTATTTTACAGTAAATGCTCGAATCCCAATAAAACTAGAATGCCTCAGCTCCTAAAATCGATTGTTCCAGAACTACACAAGCTTCCTACCTCTCCTATGTGGTAAGAAATTGTGCTAGTTGGATGAGTGCCACACATTTCAGAGTTTTGGTCTTACACCCAGGGAAAATCCCACAATTTTAGCATTGATCACGTTACAGTTATACAAGTCCAGCGAAATCCCAGGTCTTGTTTCTCCATCTCATACCCCAGAGACCAAAACAACAATGGCAACTCAACTACGTAACACGAGCATTCAAAATCTCAATGAAACACTTACTAAAGCATAAAAGAATCACAACCTACTCCTTTATCCACACTTGAAACGTGTGTTAATGACTGAAAGTTGGATAGGATGGTTTCTCCATACACAAAGATGCCTTTCTCCACATACAACGTCTAAGACAAAAATCAGCCGCATCAAAGTGCCTCATTTCATTGAAGTTAACGGCGTGAAATTGGAATCCCTTTCACTTGACATCGTCAATTTTTTGATAGGAACTTGAGAAGAAAGTTTTAGTCAAATGAAATTTCAAATTCAATTGAATTAATCAATTTGTTCGAGTGCTTTCACACAAACGAAAAGTATAAAGCGGTAGGAACTAAAACGAATAGCAAAACCAGGCTTTAAACGCTGATCCAACATAAAAACAAACACAAAAAATGCAGCAAATATACCTTGAGGTCTATCAGAAGCACGTCTATCATACTTCCCGCTACTAAAAACCGCAGAAACGTCTTCCAAACCTCCTCCGTACACAGCCAATCTCGGATTCCTCGGTGCTACTCTACCCCCACCAACCACTCCACTTGTATCCTCGTCACGCTTCTCATTCACCCTAAAATACGCTTTCTTCGGATTATCAAGCACCACGGGACTCAGCTGCTTCAGCTTCTCCTGCTTGCGTTTTTCAAATTGCTCCGAATCCAGAGGCATCGAAGCTCTCTTCCGCTGCTCCTGCTTAGCTTTTTCAAATTCCTCTGAATTCAGAGGCAACAGAGCTAGCCTCCGCTTCTCCACCGTCCTGCCGTACTCCAGTTCCTGCGCCATCTTCCGACGCTCCTTCTTTGTGATGTTTAAGTCCTTCTGAACATCCAGCCATTCCTCCGGAATCAGGTTTTCCGGCGATATATCTGCGTCTTTGATGCTATTCGCTTTAGTGGTACGAGCGTCCGAGTGCCTAAGGTTTCTGGTGTTTTCGAGATACGGGTCGTTGAAAACTCCCTCTTCGTAGACGATACAGTCTCCGATGGCGGGCTCTTCGTCATCGTCCTCCTGCGAAAAGTTATCATACAGCGGTTTGAAAGAGAAATTCAGGGGCTTTACGGCGAGATTGACGCTCCGTTTCTGAAATTGGGAGTTGCAGTATGGCAAGGAAGGGAGATTAGAGGTGGTGATGACAGAGAAGATAGCAGGGGTTTGGGGTTTTTGCAGAATTGTTGATGTCCAAGGCGCTGTGGACATGGCTGTGAGAAAGAGAGAGAGATTATTTATTTTGAAAATATAAATGTAACATAGTATATGTATATATAGGAGTGGACTATAGCAAAATGATTTATCCAAATTGATATATTACTCTCCTATGACACGTCTCAAAACTATATCATTGTAAGATACTTTGATCAAAATCTTTTTTATATTGAGTATATTAGGCTCGTAATCTATATTTGGATTGGAGTCTAACACCTTTTGATCGAAATATGTGCATTTCGATCAAAACGAACGCATTTCGATCATTGTTATAAAAATTCCCGCTTAGGACCAATTAGTCTCTGCTTAGACAGTAGGCGGTCCTCAACCGAACCGATTACTCTTTAATCCTCATGTCCAATCAGTCTAGCGAGTAATCGACACGTGGGCACCGCGTAAGCCGCCTAATCCGCCTAGGCGCCGATTTAGATGGCCGGCCAAGCTCGCTACACGCCACTTAGGTGGCCGACTAAACATGTTGCGTGTTACCTGATCAGTACGAGCGGTCTATTTTTTACATACTTTTTTAAAAATAACTAAATTTTATATAATTTTATTTTTTATTTATTAATAAATATATGTTAAATATTAAAATTAACTTACTGATTAACTATTACCTAGAAAATGCCTGGACTCCACCCAAGTGCCCGACTAGGGCCTAACAATTTTTACACCATGATTTCGATTATAATCAATTATTTTCGATCGAAGTGTACTAAGAAAAATCATTATTTTGATTGAAATGTGCATTTCGAATGAAATGCCTTTTTGTGTGTTGATTCACACACTTTCTAAGGTATACAAACTAAACAATGTCATTCATGGCAAGTAATAAATAAAGTTATTTCAATATTTTATTTAATTAAACCACATGTAATAGAATTTTTTAAATATATGAGTATTCTTTTCGTAATTAGTCTTATTGATTATTATATGATAAACACCGTTTTATTGAATAACTAATAAACAATATATTTTTCTAAATTCTATTCTAATTAAAAATATTACTCCAAAACAAGTGATACTATGAGGGGCAAAATGGGTATTTAGCAAGGGACTCGATTTGGCAGGGGAGGAATTGTTCTGGTAATCTCAACCGGGTTGATTTTCCTTTGGCAAAATATATATAAAAATTTCAGACAGACGAGTTCATACTAGCTTTCGAAATAAGCGACTGGGTTTAGGGTTTCGTCGTACCTGTTCCTGCTATGGTATGATATGTTTCTCCCTCGCAATTGTTGATTTCTTCCAAATTTGTATGTGAGTATGCCACCTTGATGCAAAACGTTGGTTGTAATATTCGGAATTCCTTTTATTTTGCAGGCTGAATCTCCGCGAAAACGGTAATGTTTTGAATTTTTTTGCGATATTGATTATCGTTTTGTTTGTGGATTTATATGTAGAATTGTTCTAGGGTTTCCGATCTATACATTTGAGGTAATAAACGGGTTTAGGTTTTCTCGATCGAGAGAAAACCTGAGTTATAAAAAGTGTCGTCTTATTGCTTGATTTTTCTCCATTACACCGGCTTGGTGTTCGTTTGATAACTTTGCAACGGATTATCATATTATTTTGTCAGCATGATTTGTTATCTAATGCAAATGGAAATTTTGTTCATCTGTAAGATTGGAGTCTGATTTAAGATTTATTTGAGATCAAACCTTAAGATGAGCTTGATTTAGTAAAAGTGAATCAATCAGTAATCTGGTTACTGTGAATGGATTAGCAGCTTCTCATATCTTTATTTTATCAGCATGTGTCTAGGACGAATACCATGTGTTTAGAAGTTTTTTTTTAATCATAATTAGTTATAGGGTCCATATGCTAGGTGTCCTGTCCTTTCTTTCTTGTTTCAGTTGTTCAAATTGCCGACATGTTGTAGCTTTTTATTTGAAGGCTCAGTAATAAGGTTTGATTTTTTCCATCATGTAGTTTTTTCCTCCTGCTGGTTTATACTTGACATAATTCTCATGTTGTTCAACAGTGAGCTAGTATGTAATTGTGCCATGTTTGTTTGTGCAATCAGTGGTTGATACTTACTATGTCATTGATATATTGTTCAGGTATGCACGCTCTCCATCTCCATGGGAAGAAAATTCAAGATCCAGGTCAAGGTCACGGTCCAAATCTAGATCTCGTTCTAGATCCTGGTCAAGACCAAGGGCAAGATCAAGATCTAGGTCAAGAGGTCGTGGCAGTGGCAGGTTAGTTCTGTAATATCCCTTTTCATCTCTATATGCATGTCGTTACCTTTTGATCTTGTTATTATCGATGCTGTTGACCTGTTATGTAGGGAGGATGTTGGTAATGATGGAACCACACTTTATGTGACTGGCCTGTCCACACGGGTCACTGAGAGAGACCTTGAAGATCATTTCTCGAAGGAAGGAAAGGTTTGTCATTCTTGGGCCATTTGTTATCTTCTGCTTTGTTGTTTTAAGCTCGCTGTTGTATCGAAGTACAGAAGCGTTGAGCCCTTAAAGTCATCTCTTCTCTTACCATGCTCTCTTGAATATAAGAACATGTGATTATGAGTTGTTTAAGGTTGAAATAGTAATATAACTGCTAACCCAGCCTTTCTGATATGCCTATTTAGGTTAGTGTCTGTGCTAATGATGTGCTAATTTCATGCCTACAGATCAAGTCTGTCTTCCTGGTTGTGGAGCCACGATCTCGTGTATCTCGTGGATTTGCTTTCATAACTATGGACACTTCTGATGATGCTAATCGCTGTATCAAACACCTTAATCAATCAGTGCTTGAAGGCCGATACATAACTGTAGAGAGGGTAAGCTACATGCCTGATAGAAGTTGGTGTCTGATGACCTATTTGACTGTAAATCAATCTCTTTGACCTGAAGATTTTCTGGTTATATTCAGAAGATATTGCGTCAGCTATGTTGGCAGAAATCAAAGATGATCAGTCCATCCATCGCAACAAGCTAAAACAGCTTTTCAATTGCATCTGATCAACTAAATAGCATCTATATTGCCCAACAACTATACAACCTCAGCGAATACTCTCAACTCTCAATTAACCAAGCGTTTTTGTCAACATTGTAATCAGGATTTAATGGTATCTCATGCCTGGCATTGATTTTTCCCCATTTTATCTGATTGATTAAAGCAAATGCCAAATGGAAGTTTCTTAGTGAAGTTGCCCGCTGTTTGTGTTATCCTCAGATAGAATATAGGCTTACATAGATTTCATATATCTTTATGTATATGCTTTTGATACTGGATATTCTTCTATGGCTTTTCTTGTAGGATAAGCTTTGCTTTCTCTTTGATATGTGATTCCTGCTTTTATACCTTACTACTTGTATCTTTTTTTAGTCCCGGAGAAGGCGCGCAAGGACTCCGACTCCCGGACATTATCTTGGTCTCAAAAGTTCTCGTGGTGATGGTGAGTTTTTATTTCCCCCCAAGATATAAGCTTTATTATGCTGCTTGTCGAACTAATTTATTGCTTTGGTGGAAAGGTTATGGTGATCGTGGCAGGTATCGTGGAGGTTCCAGCCGTGATGATTATGGCTACAGGAGGTCTCCTAGACGCTCACCACCTTATCGAGGTGGGCGTGATTACTCTCCCAGGCATTCGCCCTATGGTGGAAGACCAAGAAGGGATAGGTCCAGGTCATATTCTCCTCGACCCAGTCCTGAAAGGAACTATGGTCGTGGTTCTAGGTGAATTATGCCACCAGAGTTGTTGCAGTTGCTTTCTCTGAAGACTTGAAACTTTTATGAAATGAACTATTGTCTGTTACCATAGTGTGCTCAACTTATTGTACTTTAGCTGTCCCCTACGTATGTGCAGCATTATCTTTTAAGTGAGTGGATTTTTCTGTGTCAAATTTGGTGATTGCATTTTGTCATTCTCCTCCTTCTCATGAATGCATGTTGATTTATAGTATATGATATTTTCGGTGACCGACTAGGCTTTAGTATTTTAGCTGCTACGTCTCATTCATCATGTGGTAAAGCTATTCTTAAGTTTTTGCATGGTTGAGAGCAGGCGCTCTAACATCGTTTTCTTTTATAATTGTTAATGATGCAATATTTAGCATTAGTATAACTTAACGCAATATTGAACTCTCCAATGAAAATTCAAACCATTCTCTACTTGAGCATACATAAGAACTAAACTACATTAGTTAAAAATTAAGATATTAAGAATGCTTTCTGTTAAACTTGGGAAAATGATCTGTACAACATCTTCATAATTTTGATTTTTCAGCAATTGTTTCATCTCAATATGCCTGGTCTGTATCTCCCACGAATTTTTAATTTTCTGATACATTTAAGATTTTTTTTAAAAAATGATTGTAATATCCCCACCAAGGAGAACTGTTTGGTCTATCCTGTAACACTATTTATTTATGTCAAAAGTCCCAATCACGCTAAGCAAATGAAAATCTAGAAAACAGAGAAGGCCCGGATCGCGAAGAATCAGTTGCAGGGGTAGGTGGAACTTCATTTGACGAGCGGTAGGCTTGTTGAGACCTCTGCATCTGCAATTTTACGATACAGGCTTGTTAGTATAAATGGACGACTCATTCACATTCAATTTCGCAGGCTTCAATTTAGCTTTGCACAATGCAATTTGAGGAAAGTCAACTTCGGCAACTTCGAATTATATGATTTCTGGCTTGGCAATTTCTAAACTATATTCTGTTCATACTCATTAAATTCAAGGAAATCCCAGAGCAGCAGAAACTAAAAGAAAAAGATAACAGAACTAGCAACGGAAGTTTCAGCAACTTGTGCAATATGGGTCTAGTAGAACATAACATCATTGGGGAAGGGGCTTAGTCAGCTGATAACCCTTTAAGCTTTACCAGTTGTTATAAGGACTAAATACTCCCAAATTATGCCAAGGGTTGAAGCGAAGACTTTGGAGCCACGCTTCACTATAGTAATATATTAATACAATTACAATTAAGAATAAGGACAATAACTTTGGAACTTATTTCATGGGACGGGGGGAGCAGTTTTTACCAGCATTACTGGCAGGAGATGCAACTATAATCAAAGATATAAAGCTGCATGAACTATATAAACATTTCCACTTTAAATGTTGCACACATGCTATCACGTGGAATAAGAAACTAGCGAAGAAATGGACATCCTTTACCATAAAACGTATCTTAGTTATAGAGGAATCAGGAAAAGGAAAAATAAATTCACCTCATCAGGGCTGAACTGAAGAAGCATTCCTATAACAGGTAGCAATCTCTCCACCTCACCTAACAATTTGGACAGGCATAAAGAGGTGATTCAAAGGATCAATAGGCTACATAATTAGTTAATAAATCAATTATGTCCTTTCCCTATTTAAATTGTGTAACCAATTTCAAAGAATCAAACATGCCCAGTTTAAAAACAACTGATCATATGTAATTACGGTTTTCCTTGATCATAGCAACTGGGAAAAGAAAAAACAACCAATAGATGGCAACAAACATTAATTTTTGTGTTTGCTTCTAATCGTATGTATACTACGAAACTGAGAGAAGACACCGAACTACTACTAGTCACAACAGCACTATTAAGGGAGCTAAATGTACAAAAGCAATTATTTAGATCATAGAAACTATAAATTCGTCAATAATGTTATATAACACATTTCAGCACTCCAAGGAAAAACTGTATTCCAGCTTTAACTGATAACATTCATGTTTAATCATCCAACATTTATCGAATAAGAGATATTAAAAGAAAAGTGACGAGCTTATCCACTACTCTTGGGCTAACACAGAGACAGTACGACCAGAACAACTAATCCTGGTTTAGAGGTACTCCATATTGTAATTAATTTTGTTTAACTAAAGTAAAATCTGAATCAAATACATTGAAAGATGTCATATGGCCTTCATTCAAGAGTGTATCTACCAGGAACACACGAGTTAAATCAGCATTGGGCCTAAAATTTGGCATCATATTCAATTAGACATAGAGACATGAACATAATGACAAAAATGTTATTCATGTGCCTTTTCGTTCTCAACAGATCATTACATTGACCACCATATCTTTTCAGTAAGACAATAAATTGATTAGCAAACTCTTCAATACGAACAAAGATGGACCTTGGACAAAGCTCTTGTTGCCAATAGATTCATTCATGATATTAATTTTTGTATCACCAGTATGATTCACGTTTTCATCACAATGCAAAACACTCACTTTTCATGTTTGAAACGACGCATTGAAATTACACGTATAGTTATTACATATCAGACCTTATCATTTCGAAAAGTAGGACAGTAATTAGTGCACCCCCAACTTTGATCTATTACCAGAGCATGTTTCAAAATAATATAACCGTAAGCCGGTTATGAATGAAGAACTATTCTCAATCTAAGATTTTCCATTTTCATTTATTTTATCACTATTTTAGTTGAACAAAAGATTTAAGACTGGAAAGGGATGAGAGACCACAAACTGGTTGGACAATAAATCAAAAAAAAATCTGAAGTACAATGGTCTAGTAAAGAGCCACAAAATTAAATTCTTGTCAGGCTCCATGGAGCAACCTGAGTTTGGTGGAGTGTAAATCTCATGAGTCATGGATTTGAATGACATTAAAGTTTTCTGGTTTGAGAAATCATGTGTGCACTCACAAGTAGCATTTACAGATATCTCCAAAAGGAAGAAAAGCATAATTTTAATCTCTAGCTAAATCAGATAAAAAGGACGGATGATGAGTTTTCAATCAATTAAGGTATTTCTTCACATATATTATTTATTTAGTTTGGTTTGAAAAATTTTATGACAGGTTGGGTCCCTCGAATGATGATCCTAGCATAGGCTTCTTTATCATTTTTCATTCATCAGAAACAGGGCCGTACAGGATTATAGATCCATTGACTATTGCCTAAGGTGCAAGGCCATAGATCCATGACTTGTTGCTTAAGGTGCTTGTAAGAATTATTAATCCGAATATGGACCCAGGTCCTCAACTGCAAAAATAAACCATAAACATTGTGCTCTTGATTGCTCCATTCAAATGTTAACTCTCCATAATATTAGATTGAGTAGAGCACATATGAATCAGCTTCCAAGTTCAGCATATTGCACTCTTTATTAAGAGACACCCTCCCTCCCTCCAACCCCCCCCCCCCTCTCCCTCTCCCTCTCTCTCTCTCCACAGACAAACATTTATTATACTATACTTTTAAGTAAAATTTTGCTCTACATTCGTATTGTTCAGCAATAACACTTTAAATTAATGTCATTGTTACGCGTCCAAAAGAAAAAAATGAATGCTGTATAATTCAAAGAATGAAGTCACCTAACTAATGAAACTAGGGGGAAGTCTGAGGTAGGATTGGCCATTGACAATGAAAGAGAAGGTTAAAGCTGGAGGCACAATTGCATACAGGATACCTGTCTCTAGAAGCTTTAAGATGACATTTTTAAGATATGTCAGATCCACTCCTTCCCTCTTCTGCATTCTTTCCATGTTCCGAAGTTCTTCCTTCAACATGGCTTCCTGAAATATTACCATAAAAACTAAATGAAGCTAGCAGCACAATCTCAACACAAGTGTAACACAAATCTATTGCATGGGTTTGACATAATGCAGGGTCCTAGCACCTCAATATTTTTCATATCTACGGCATGTGGGCGTCTCGGATAAAATAAAGAAGAGATATTAAAAGATGCTTAGGTACTCGAATGAATGGTTGTATTTTTGTGACCTCTGTGCTCAACCTCAATATGATATTGTCGGTTTTCTGACAAAACTTAGTATTGAACTTCCAAAAAAATAAAAATAAAAATCAATATGAATTACCTGCTGACTGTGGAGGCGATTTTCGTGCTCCAGCTCTTCAATTTCTTCCTGCATTTAAAGATCAGAAACATCAGCCACCAAGGTAGCAATTAAATACAGCATGTCATCACCTGAACTACGCATACAAATTAAGACATCAAAATGTTTGAGAACTACATATCAAACAAGTAGACCTCGGAAATCTTGTGGCTGCAGAGCTAGCTTTAAAGGTATTTGCAACCCAAATGATAGTTTCATTTAGGTCTCTTTTTAGTTCGAACATACTTTGGGCTTTAGTCTCAGAAAAGGTGATCACTTTCAGGGTAGTTTTATCATTGAAATTAAGTTTTAAGTAAGAGATAATTTTGGAACCAAGTGTGCGAGTGTGTGTGTGACATTGGGGGGAGGGGGTCAATAGATATACAATTAGGGTGGAATATCAAGAACTAACACCAGAGACACATCTTAAGCATAAGCATGCAAGCTGGTCCAAACGATAGAGCATCCACTGTGTTCATTACAGTTGCTTATATCAGGTCATTCAATTCTGGCATTCTTAATTATTTATGTCAGTCTTCTCTGATAAGAAGTGTTCGTGTTGATAAATCACATGTTCCAATTATGCAGGTTATGGAAACTTATAAGAAAATACAATATGCTACCGTCAAAGCTATATACTTGATGCTGAGTTTTCCTAGTAAGGGACAATAATAGGAACACCAGTCACCAAGAACTCGAGAGATTAATACAAAGGAAAAAATCTCCAACTAATTCACCGATGTTGAGTCCATGCCTTATTATTGCAATTATGCTATTGAGTTCTACTTTGGACTCACTAGTCCTCTCAGATTACTTTTAAATTAATTAATTTTCTTTTTCAAATTTAAATCAGATTACCATTAATACTGTAGCCCGTGGAAAAAGTTTTAAAGCCCGTACTGTTATATTGGTTTTGTTCTCACTGAGTTTATTGCGAAAAACTGATATTGTGTTTAAGTGGCATCTCAAGCCATTCACAAGGAACCCATTTTCGCTTCACTACATCTTTCTCATTTTGTTTCTGTTCCCCTTTATTATACTGAACATGTTCATTTTTTTCTCGCAAATTAACTAGTTTGTGGTGTCCATCCTCATCCAACATACTCATAATCTCGAATTATGTTGGCATGCATATAAAAACTAAGTTCACAATTAGATTATTTTCTAGAACACATACTTGAAGAGCGAGAATATGACGTTGTGTTTGACTAAGCTCCTCCTCCCTTTGGGCTTGTTGTCTGGCCAAAATCTGAAATGAAAATTAAATCAAAGCATGAACTCCACATTTTACAGGAAGGTTTTCAAATTCAAGTTTAACAGAAGATTAGATTATCTAGCATTGTTAGAAACAAACAAAGAAAAACAACGAGCTATCTCTTCTAAATGATAAAAGCCCTAAATAGTGAATGAGGTGATTATGTTCTTAATTGGTTTATCAGTAACATTTGATATGCAATTACATGCATACACATATTGTGACGACTACAGAAAAGGTTTTAAGTAAACCAAATATGTGTATATATCCTATAAATGGATCTTAGTATAGCCAACATTGACCTTCTCATCCTTCCAAAAAAAAAAAAAACATTAACCTTCCTATGTTGTGTAGCCAAGTTTAATGGTCAGTTGCACGAACTCCAACCTGTATATGATACAGCTATTCCTGGAAATTATTTTATGGTTTTTCATCTCTTTTGTTTAATATAAGTTTTTCTTCCAGGAAAATGCTTTCTTTTGCTATATGAAAAAAAGGACAATGACATGAAACAACAAACATTCATGATGTAAATCTCCACTCATACAAACACATGAAAACTGTACTTCTTTTGACCTGCATATAACTGTGCACGTTCAACCATTTTTCGATAAAACAATCAAATATCCATGATCATGCCTGCAGAAAATCTCCATCCAAAAGATTTGTAATTTACCACATGCAGATAAAGGGAACCCCAATAAGACAAATATCTTCAAGCAATCCCATCCTTTCTCAATGGGCAGTACAAGCATAGAAGTCTTTTATAAGTTAGCAGATTCAACACCAGTTGAAGAATGTAAGAAGTCCTTTCGCATCATGCAAGGTGTAAAGCAATATAATCTAATAAGTAAGCTTCATTATATAAAAGAGATGTTTGCATACTAGGATCTGCTGCTCTGCAGCTGAAGTATTAGAATTTGAGGTGTCCTGTTTATGAAGACCTGCAACCATCAGTTTCAAAAGAAAAATTAAAAACCCACCTGCTTTAAGCAGTAACTGATGTTGTTTTAACTTCTGTCAACATCTTTATGACTTAAAAGATGATTGTTTACCTGAATTGTCTTCAGGGTATTCGACCTGAAAATAAGTAAGCCATGGGTTAAAAAATCAAAGAACTTAAAGAGCAGGGGCCTATACTATCTGTAGCAGGAGTAAATAAACAGTATCATACAGAATATATAGACAGAAGCCTAACTGAAAATCAAATTTGACTTGTAGGGCAGGTATATAGTTTGTGTAGAGGAGGGGCATACAGAAGGCCTTGAGTCTAGCAACTGACGAAGGTTCTCCATATCATCCAGAAGTCGAGAAATCTCTTTGTCCTTGTCCTCCATCATTTTGTCAGCAAGATCATGAAAATTGCGTTGCTCTTCCTAAGAAATATATAGATGAATAATAAGGAAATGAAGCAAATATGCAATTCAAGAGATAGTTAGTAAGGCTGCAACCTTCAGTTTTTTACATTGTAACTTCAGCTCTTCCACTTCCTTCTCTAAATTTCGACTGGAAGTCTCTTCATTTTGCCTTTCCAGTGCTTCACATCTCACTGTAAAATTAAAGTCAATGAAGATACTGTTCCGCACATGGAGTAAAGAAAACATGCATAAGCTAACAGGGAAAAAGATAATTGCACTACATCGCCATGTTTCTTCCACATTTTGGAGGCTTCTATCCCAAGATTCTTTCTCAGATTGGTGGTTAGAAAGAGTAGATTCAAACTTCAACTGCAAGCTCTTAATCTGCTGCTCTGCAATGCCGAGAGCTGCATCTCTAGAAGACAATCAAACCAAACAATTCAGAACTTGTATGCCATCAATTGATAACAGACTCATCTGCCATCAGAGGCTGCTAGGAATTGAAAGTTCAACTTGGATATAATAGATAAATAAAGATGCATATCAATCTGATCCGTTTTTAAGATGTACTTTCAGTATGTGCACATACACGTGCATAATGCCCATTGATATCATATTTCATATAATACATGACTAAAACAACAAAAAATCATACCTCTCAATAAATAATTTTGTGTATTGTAATTTTTGTCACTAATTATAAACCATGGATACATATATGTTCAAGATAAATTGACAAAGCATTCCCATAAATAAGACATCGGAAAGAAGGCAACTTGACGCAGCATTCCCGATTGATTTAAAACCCAGAAGGACTGGGGGCACAGAGCTTAAAAATTCATAGTAGTATATGTATCCAAAGTTAATTTGCATAAAGTAATATTGATAAGATAATAATTTCGGAAGCAATTTTGTTTAAGAGAGTGAGAAAGGCCCAAAACCAACCCAGGTTGCCATAATCCTCATCCAGTACTTCATACTAGTTATAGCTTTTGGTCCATCTCAAAGAAAATAATTCCTCAAAGTTACTTATCTGATGTAAAGTAATCTAAATCCAGCATTACTGAGTCTCATTTAATCCCTAATCTGACACCTTGTCTACATGTCCTGCATTTCAGGTGACATTCATCTTAATAAATTTCAACCGTTGCTTTCTCGCCATATAGATATCTATGTTTACTTGCTTGTGGAGGAAAAGAAAAGTTGCACCAAATACTCACATTTTGAAGTTCAACCTAAAAAAGCATGTAAATAAAATATCGAGCAAATTGCTGTTTATTGAAGAAGGCCTTATACCTTTTAAGTAGCATAATGCAACCAAAAGTACAATTTGGTATATCCTACTTCATTACACCAAGCCTTTCCAAAAATCCATTTATGTTTAACTACATGTTAAGTAGTTCTGAAATTTGGCATATCAAGAGGTATCATTACCTGGTGGAAATTTGCTTCTCCAAATTTGTATTGAGATCTTTAAGTTCCTGGAGAGCTTTATCCTTCTCCGCAGATACCAATAGTAATTCTCTTTCAGCATCCTGAGGTACATAAAAACCAGGAATTATAAGGAGCAAGATGATTTAGTCTAGGCTAAATTATTCTTCTATCTTGTCAGACTACATGGAACAGCAGCTGGTTTCACCTTAAGAGCCTCCTCAAGAGCTTTGAATTGATCGTTATTCTTAGCAGAAGCTAATTCAGCATCCTTTTTCTGAAGCAGAGTATGAGCTCGAACTTTGTATGAAGCAAATTCACTTGCAACACGATTCATCTGCGAATCGTAACAATTAAATTGTGTAACCAATTTAAAAAAAAAAAACTGTAACAATAGGGAAGATGGAAAAAATGAAGGCTTTCCAGCTAAGCAGGCATGGAATGAAGAAGCATTGTAGAAGCAACAAGAACCCGACTTACATTATATTTTTAAATATACAAAACAACAAATAGATAATATTCAAAACTACATCAGTGACTTGATATCCATTCTTGAACTGCTCATCAACATTGTTGTAAGAACAGACTAGGCAGCTGCCGGCCGACCTCAAAAACAAGTGTCTACAGTGGAGATTGATCAGCCTAGATAACAATTTTTTTTATAATTTTAATTAATATCTTAAAAAAATAATGCTGTGTGTGGTTTATGTATTTTACAAATACTTCATTTATGATTCAATGACACTGTTCTATTTGTATTGTCCAATTACATTTTCAGACACATTTCTGAAATGAGAATATTTAGTAGATATGCATATATCACAAATGAGATAGCAAATAATCCCCAACCACAGGATAAATAGAGTATTCATCCTCTAGATAGCTTTTACAGGTAACTGAACAATGGCACTTTCAAAGTAAAAGTGGAAATTGTGTTAAATTGTTATCACGTGAAACTAAACTAAAGAAAAGAAATCATCAGAACATTAATGTCAACTTGCAAGAGGCAAAACTAGGAGTTACTCTTTAAAGCAGGAAAAAGAAATCTTAGGAAAACCTTTTCGTTGGCTTCCAGTAGCTCAGCTTCTTTACTATTTAACAGCTGAGTCTGCGCAGAGAGTTCTGACTCCAATTGACCTGATTAAGAAAAGTTAAATAGTATTCCACGACCTAAATGAGGGAAGATTTAGAAGTAAGTGGAATACTTCTTAATTTTGCTGCCTCAACTTCAGCATGTATCCGGTTACTCTCAGAGATCTCCAGCTTTGATTTCATGGACTGCAGTGAAGCTTCCAAAACCGCCTTCTCTTTCTCCTGAATGTGACAATCACTATATTCAGAGCTTTATTTGAAATTGGAACACTCAACCTTTTTACTAACTAGCTTGATTCATAACATCCACAATAATCATAGGTACCAAAGAACAAATCATACATGTTCAGTTTTCAGATGATTGAGCTCTCCTTTTAAAGTTTCCATCGCAGCTCTAAGTCGTGCAGCTTCACCACTTGAAGCAGCATCCATCTCTGCAATCTTGGTGTCTTTTTCCACAAGTGAAGCCTGAAGATACACAGAATATAAATCCGTAATTAATTTAGCCTCTCAAAAACTGTACAAATTTCCTGCTTGTAAGGTAGTAAGTAATGATACAGTGCTATAAGAAACTTATCATAGAGCCTACTTGTAATAAAATAAATAAAAGAACGATCAATCAGTGCTGCTATACTTAAAGAAAAACAAACAAAAAAATAAGAAATAAAGAGAACCCACGCGCAGAGTTGATATTGTCTCAGTTGCCCGACTCCTCTCTGATAAAAACTCTGCAATTTGGGCTTCCAAACCCTCTACTTGCTGAGAAAAGGAAAATTAGGAACAAGAAATAAAAATCCAAAGGTCAGTGAGATACTATTTTTAAGCAAGAGCAGAAAAAAGAACTTGTCATGTATTTTAGCAAGGGTTTTTTCTAATGTCCGCATAAACTTCACCTTCTGATGCTTTACAGAGTGTTCTGCAAGTGAAGCTTGCCGTTTTTCATCAGCCACCTGCAATTTCCCTCGGAGGTCTTCAATCATCTGCACAAACACAAACACAAACACATTTTCTTAGTAAAGTGCAGTATTTGTTGCAGGGAAGGTCAATGCACTTTTGATGGATGTGTACCTAAAGCATTTGAAAAAACAGCAATTAGAATAGGATGGTGTGAGCAATAAGCAGTTTCTAGTAGTAATTGATAAGACACTAGATAATAAACTTTATAATTATCATGATGATTTACAGATTGTATTCTCCATTCAAAAAATATTCAACACTCACTTTTTATCATATGCAGTGTTTCCAGACTAGTTTGGCCAATTTGTACTATGATATGTTAATAACACCATTGCTTATATAATGTCTAATAAGAACCTAACCTTGTCAACTTATATGTCATCATATGCTTGATGGTATGATGTGTATGATAATCACATATCATAAGGACATTTGCATACCTTTTTATGTCAAACACAGTTATGACTATATTAAGTCATCATCAACTCGGTAACACACAGATGGACAAAAAAATAATTATTGGGTTTCACAATCTCAAACCTCAGAATAATCATGATAGCATAGCAGATTATACTTTCCAAATTGTAACATTATCATAGATGATGACTTACCTGTTCCTTCTCCAGAATTGATTGTTGCATTGCCTCCAAAGCACTCTCTTTGGGTATTAAAGAATGACGTAGTTCTTCAAGGTTGTCTCGAAGTCTGTATGAGTGAAGATTCCCAGATGAATTGTTAGAAAAATGAATAATTCTAAATTTCTAATACAATACTCACAAGATTGAAACTTAAATCTAAGCATGCATAATTGTAAGAGGTTAAACCTAAATATCTTATCAATACCAAATGATTAAATCAAAGATTATCAGGACAAAATGAAGAATGCACAGCCTTTATCCAGTACAAAAATCAGCACACCTTATAGCAAAAAAGAACGTGCCTCTAGAATCCAATAATGAGGGTGATCTTCCTGTGCAATGCATTGTTATTTAAATAGTAGAAACTTCAGGAATGGCACATCCCGACACTTAAATTGCATGGAATGCTTGGGAAAGCGAAAAGGTTTCATGAGCAAAGTAATTTTACATGTTACAATTGAAACCATTACTAAAGTAGCATATCTTATTCTTTGAGTCTTAAATTAGAGATCATTTCAAATTAGCATAACAAGATGAACTGTTATGCCAAAAGAAATCCTAATAAGTGAAGACCATACTTATTATTTGCACTTCGTAATTGCTGCCTCTCCGCATCCATTGCTTTCAAAGCTTCATTAGCATGCTGCCTTGTACGTTCTAACTCCTGCTGCAGTGCTGACAACTGGGAAGATGCAAGATTAGCTTTCTCAGTAACCTCTCGGAACTGGACTTCAATGTCATCTTTTTCCTGAAAACACAATCCCAATTATGAATGAGCTGAACCTACTAAAGTAAAACTATCACGGAATGATTATCTGTGAGTATTTGTAATATGCTTGTCAATATCCTTTCTATTAAAAAAACATCCAACATAGTCTCACAACAAAAAACTCTTTCAACCCCTCAAAAAAAAAAAAGGAAAAATCTTGGCACAGAAAAAGATAATGTCTACAATAAATGCATGTAGCTATTGTTAGTTGTTACAAATTGTTGGATATGAATATATAGATAATGAGGTAAGTTGAGCTAACAGGATTAACTAGACAAGTCATGATTATGAAAGCTTTATATAACTATAATATAAGTCCCTTTAATCATGATTATTCAGACCAATAATCTTTCGTCCATGAAAATTGAGATTTTAATGCTTCAAGGTGTACCATGAAGAAATATGCAATCTCATGATATCTAGACAATCCAGCATACATACATACACACACACACACAGAGGAGGCCGTGGAAATGGAATTATGAAAACCATAACAAGAAGAGGCAAACAAAATGAACCACCTACCTTTTGCACCTCCTGGATACGCTGTTTGGCTCTTTTGTGAAGCCTGTTGAACTTGGTATCAAGCTCGGAATACTTTTCATCCCGTTCTTTTATTTCTTGGTCCAGCTTCTTTTGAGCTATGCCAAAACAATAGAACAATGGATTTTTATAGAATGCACATCGAAAGGACATATCCAAAAGCATATATTGCCGAACAAAATCTATCCGTAGTACCACCAGAAACATAAACCATTTCAAAGCTTTGCCAACGATAAAAGGTATCTACTTGCAAGTGACTTAGCCTAAGTTCATATTGGAAACAGTAAAGGTGTATATATATTACAAACAATTGTGATTTCTTAAATATATAACAAACTATATGTATTCCCTAAGCTATTAGTTTATTTCAAATTTATGACCAGTGAAAAATATCAGTGAAGAAAAATTGACAATTTGGCAAAATCCAAATAGAACAGCATCAAATTTTAAAAAACCACACACGTACTCAAAACACCATCAATTCATATGTCACCGCGTTTTCTCTCTCGTCATAAGTTTGAAACAAAGCTGATAATTTGGATATTTATTTAGGAATATGCATGGTTCATTACATATTTTAAAAATTTGCAATAACTTGTGATATAATTGCACCTTTACCCTATTGAATACCAAAAAAAATTATAAACCTTCGTCAAGTTTAGCAGCGAGTTCTTGCGCTTTTGTATCTGCCTCCAAATGTTCGGCCCTTAGATGCTTCAGAGCCTCCTCTGCAGCACATCGTGTTTGTCTTTCCTCGATAACTTCTCTCTTCAAAGACTCAATTTCACGGTTAAGCTCTTCGGTATCATCCCTGGAACCTGAGTCACCCTCCTTCACTATTTTTGAGTCAGGCCGATCAGAATTGAGAATGTGATTCTTCAACCCATCAAACTGGGATTTCATATATTCATTCTGGAAATTGAGTTCTGTCACCATTTGTACAAGTTCATCATAAGAATAATTAGAATGTGTATTCCCAACATGAATCCCATTCTCCTTCACAAAATTGTTCGCAATATTCGGGTTAAGCTGCTCATTCTCGTGTACTGCGACATGTTCAGCCTGATTTTCCAGCTTCCCACTACTCTCATCCCCTTCTTGCGACATGGTTTAACAAAGTGAGTTGAGACCTTATTCTTCCTTCATCCGCAGGAGTAATTTTAAATGCAAACCCACTCCACCAAACGCTGACAACTAACAATAATGAATTGAATCAATGACAAGCATAGAGTATAATTGACAATAAACTGCATTGGCATCATAATCGATTAAGTCCCAACAAAAGTTTACGCTTACTCAAACAGAATAAGTTTCAGGTAGTACGATCATAATCGCATGAATCAAGCACATCAATGAATCATAGGAATTAAGACAAAATAGCAAGCCTCAAGGAACCAATATTTCCTTCACCCCACCAATTCCAATTGAAAAATCAACACACTCGCAATTTGCATCAATCAAAAGAATAATTAATAACAACACAAGTAATGAGCTCGCATCTTACTTTAGTGATATTTGAGATCGTGTAATAAAAGCCGCAGATCTACCAGGTCCGATTCGAATGGGGAGAGCGAAATGCTAGAATTGCAATTACGATCAGTAGATTGGCGCTGGAAATGGGGGCTCTGTTATCGCGGAAACAAAATTGCACTCGGCCCCTCACTTCACACGCTGCCGTTGATCACAGAGATTGGCTACAAGTTTTTACTGTTTTGAAAATGTTCGTCGATGGGCAATTTGGTAAAAGTCAGGTCCTCTGCATTCTCGTTAGCACAAACAGGTAGAGATGGCCAAGGGCAGGTTCAGGTTCGAACCGCCGGTTCCAAAAAATAACCTGAACCCGCCCTTCAAATTACAGTTCTGGTTCCGGTTCAATATGGTTCATGGATGGTTCTGGTTTTGGTTCGGAACGGTATTTCGAAGTGATGTGGCGTGTTGTTATTGGTCAATTTCAATTTTTTTCGGCAGTTCGAAACCGTCAATTTCATTCCAATTAGGAATGGAACCTGAACCGACCCATCTAAATATGATTTTAGTTCTGAACCGTCATGCCGGTTCAGGGCCAGTTCGGGTGGTTCAGGTTTCATTTGGCCATTGATACAGGTAATTAATTAATTCTAAAAAAATTTATATATCTGTATCAATTTGGATTGGGTGCTAACTGCTAAACATAAAATTATTAGGATTTGTGAGAGACCGATGCTGCAATTATATTTTTTTGAGATTTAAATTAGTTTTACATTTAGCACATTTCAATTCTAATCAATTTTAGCTTATTAGAATAAAATTACACATTTTTTAATTAAATTATAACTTTCGTATATGTTAATGATATATTTAAGATTAATGAATCATTATGTACTTAGCACTAGTGAATGTTCACTAGTTCTAAATATATTATTACTATGTGTGAAATACACTATTTAGTTAAAATTTGTATTTTTCGATTTAAATGAGTTACACAAATATTATTATTTAGATTGAAATGTGACAAACTCTTAATCAGTTTATATTAAAGATAAAATATTAAGAGGTTTATAGACTAAAATTAATCTAAATACTACATAAAAGTCTAAAACTTAAATAATGACTAAAACTAAAAGAATTTTCGCCATGTTTTTATTCAGCTCCTCACACCATATTCTTCTTCAATCTCAATTCTCCTGCTTCTTATCAATTCAAAAAATGAAGAGAGTTAGTTATCTCATAAAAACATTGCATCATTCTAAATTCGAAAAAACTCGAGGTTAGGGGGATGAAGCCCATAACTAAATTTGTCAGTAACGCTCAGTGCAAAAGTGATTCCGATCAAATATCTAACAATAATATAATTGGAATAGTGTCGCGCGTAAATTTTTGCCATATAAACTTCTTATTATATAATAAACATAAATATATCTCAATCTTATGATAAGAAAACACTATATTACAAGCATAATTTATATTACTGGATCTACTCCATATTTATGGATATAGATGTGATCCAATACGGGAATTAAAGTTTTTTAGTTAATACAAATAAATTTCAATTATTTGATTGATAACATCAACAATAATATTTAATAATTAAAAAATAAAATATAATTTTCGTTATACTAAACTGCTCCATAAGTTATGA
>JAPKLW010000017.1:1383743-1394773 GCA_026898455.1 Plectranthus barbatus | reverse complement strand
GATATTAAATTTAGATGAAAAAAATAAAAAAAAAATTAGATGAATGATATAAATTTATTTTTATTTAGTACAAATTTATATATAGTGATCGGTTTATCATGGTTATGATTGTGGGTTACGTTCAGCAGTTCACTAGGATAAATATTGGGCTTGTGATGGATATTTCTTAGGCTGGGTCGTAGCTGGTTGGGTGTAGGGTATTGGGGTAAACATAAGTTAGGTCAATACGTAAGTTATTTAAATCGATTCGAAAGAATTCAAAACTAGTAACTAGATATTAATCGAGCTCAGCTAAAGCTGGAACTCCATAATGCTCGAATTAATAGATTCGCAAATTTTGTCGAGTTTGAATCTGATGTGGATTAGGTTCATGAGCTTTATCCAATTTAATATAATTACAATATTTATTTATAAATTTATTATATAATTATATTAAAAATAAATACCCGAACTCACTCGATGCGAGTTCAGCTTAAAGAATTTGACATGTAGTTGAGCTCAAACTTGAAAATTTGAGCTCAATCGAATCTTAATTCATTTTTTTTTATCAAATTTAAATTTGATTATACTTGACTTATAATCACCTATAATTAAATGGATCTGGTCCAATTTAATAACTCTACTAATATGTCTGCGATTTTTTATATGAAAAGATAAGTTGGACGATGATTGTGATATCTATATTTTTTTTATTTTTTTTTAAGTAAGGCACAGATTGGAAAATTAGATGATAGATTTCAACATCTCTCGTTCAAGAATTTACAAATCAAATATTAACTGTTAGTAATGTTTTGAAGAAATATTTGCATTTCATTTCATATCTTAATATAGTGTTTATCGAATTCGAAATTTCTTGTATAATCTATACTGTTTATGTATATATTTCACATATGCATGACACATTGAAATTTTAATATGCAGTTAAAAAAAATTTCCTCGAAAAATACTAATAGAAGTATCTAATTGCAAATATATAAAATATTTCAAGATATGCTCAACAAATTTTTAAGTTAATAAGTAGGGGTGAGCAAGAACTGAACCGGACCGAAAAAACCGATCGAATCGCTCAAATTTGGTCGGTTCAGTTCTGCACAATTCGGTTCGGTTCTCGGTCCTGAAAAATGAAAACCGATTATATTCAATTCGGTTTTCGGTTCTGGCGTTCGGAACCGAAAGAACCAACCGAACTAATATAAATAATTATTATAAATTAAATATAATAATAATCTAAATTCTAACCTAATTGAATTGAATATCCCAATACCCAATACCCATTCGGCCATTCCCATTCCCGCAGCCCTGACCCCTGAGCCCTCCCCCATCTCGCCGTTCTCGTTTCCCGCAGGCCACACCACCACCGGCGCCGGCCCTCGCCCTATCACCGGCGCCGCTTCGCCCTCTCTGACTCTCTGTCACTGCGCTTGCCTCGCGGCCTCGCCTTCTCCCTCTCGCTCCCCCTCTAGCTCAGATCGAAAGTTGTTCACCCTGCCTATCTCCCTCGCACGCACGCAAGCAGCACACAACCGACTCGTCCTCACGCAGGCACGCACGCACGCAAGCAGTTGTCCTCACGCACGCCCTACCCCTTTCCCTTGCTGCTGCTCGTCCTCACGACTCACGCCCTCTCCCTCTCCCTTTAAATTTTTTTTTGCTGCAGTTCGGTTAAAACCGAACCGACCGAAACCAAACCGAATTATTCGATTCGGTTGATCGATTATTCAATTTTCGGTCGGTTCCCTTATTCGATTCGGTCCATTCGATTTTCAAAATTTTGATCGATTCACAACGAACCGACCAAATACTCACCCCTATGAAGTCAATAGATCAATTATTTGTAACAACCATTCAATATATTCAAGCAATCATTAACGGGCCAATTTTTATTTATTTTTTAACGAGTATATCAATTTAATTCATACTATATTATGATTTATGATGATAGGGTCAATCACAAACTATTTGAAATTGCCCAATGACTATTCATTTTACATACTGTTAAAGATAACTTTAATTTATTTTTCAGTTTTTTTTTTAGGAGAGAGAGAAAGAGAAAAGGAAAACTGAAAGTGAAAGAATTTGATTAGTGCAGAGCATATTTTGGAAATCGGCCATGGGAGAGAACAGCAAGCTACTTATGCGGCATTTTCAGTTAATTCCGTTTTGATTCTGTCCGCTCATGCCAATATTCCTCCCTCACTTTTCAACTCATCTAACTCCCAAATCATTCATTTGACCCTTTCCGCTTCTGCAATTTTAATTTTTCGGCCGATTTAGGCGCCTTAAGTCAATCGGGTTTTCCTTTCGCTCCAATTTCCTGCTTCAATCTGTAAGATTGTTGTTTTAGTGATTTTTTGTTGTTCGATTTACGACTTGGGATCGGATCAAATCGGATCCAACGTAGCTGAGTTTTGCTATCGATCTTGCCTTGCAGTCGTAATCTTGATGATGACGGACAAGGTAGATCCCAGCCAGAAGCTGTATACAAAAATGCGGCTGTGGGAATTCCCGGATCAATACGTGGTGGAGCCCACTGATGGCTCATCTGCCTCCTTGCTGGCTATCAGCCGCGCTGATGGCTCTATGAATCTGATTGGTAATTTCGTTCATTTTATTCTCTTGATATGTCAGAAATGTGTTAACTTGGCATATTCTAATATTTTCATATGATCTCCTGCTGTATAGATGAGATACCTCAATGCGACAAGCTTCGTGTTCCTAAAATTCAGACAATCTATGGTGTGGTCGGGATGTTAAAGCTTTTGGCAGGCAAGTTCAGAGTTACTGTAAATTTCTTGAATACAGTTTATAATTAGTGAACTATTGGTGGGACTCTGCTTCATTTATCTCCCAATGATTATTCTATTGATATACTGCCTTGAAGTTCTCAGGCATTTTTTGTTTTCTTGATCAATGTATGGCACCAGGATACAACTATAATAACTTATTGCCTGAGTTTTGGTTTGTATTGATGGTTATCCTGGTTAAAGTACATGCATTTCATTGTGTGTTGGCATAAAGTTCCTAAAAAGTTTTAACTGGCACGTGTGTTAGTAAATTGTTATGATCAATCATTAGTTCATTAGAGGCAGTCTAGAAATAGCAAGTTTAAATCTACCTTCATGAAGTTCAAAAGAAACGTATTTCCCTACGAATTTAATAGTATGAATTGGCTTATTGTTCTTCCAGTTAGTGTCATGTGTTTTTGTGAATTTGAAATCATTTAATTGGCATTTCAGATCATCAAACATTTAATTTTACCATGTGCTTATGTTGGCTCATGGCTGTATAAAGTTATGATCGCCATAGAAAGTTTCATCCGTAGTGAATTCTATTGCTCCTCCTACCTGTACTTCTAGGTCATAGGGTTAGACAAAATTGGGACGAGTAACTGAGAAGGAACTGGTTGGGGGTTTCCTGGAAGAATTATTGGCCTTGCTTCTGATCTCTGGTACTTCAGATGCCATCATGGTCTTTTCAATCCTGCTGTAGACTATGTAGTGCTCCAATGTCCATTCTACCACTCCTGCTGCTTCACAAGAGCCCTGTGAGAATGATTCTATTTACACTCAGATGATCAGATTTTATTGGTGCTGAGAATGCAAGTGTTAAATACAACATTTGGACTTTCTCTTAATTAGGTCTTACTTCACTCCACAAACCTCCTTTCATGTTCCTACCTGCTTAAAGCAAGGTGACAAATAAGTGAAAACTGAGAGTTGAAAATCAGAATATCAGATGAAATATAAGAATCAGGATCTAATAACATACATTGTTCTGTATCTGACCAATCAACACAGATCTTAAAGGTTTCCCTGCATGTAAAAGTGGTTTCTTGAAGGAGTTTTATGCAAATTATTTTGTTTCTCTTGTGTACTGGCTTCTAACAAGTAAAAGCTGAACTAACAAACACCGTAGTAATGAGATCTGTACAATCCAGATAAGGCACAGTCTGTTTGCTCAAGGTTTAGCTTTAGTTTTTTTCCAGAATATTGATGTTTCATATTTACTTTAGGTTCATACATATTTGTCATAACTGGGTGCGAGAGTGTTGGATCTTATCTGGGTCATGCCATTTTCAAAGTTACATCATTGAAGGTTTTTCCTTGTGATCATTCACTCAAGAATTTTCCAGAAGAACAGGTATTAGCAAGGTTCACCATCTTACACTTGGACTTAATTTCTATTTCAAATCTCTGTAATGTATACCTCTGTTCAACAGAAAAAGATGGAGAGTGAGTTTTCTCGCTTGCTAAATGTTGCAGAGAGGACTCCAGGTCTATATTTCTCCTATGATGTGAATATTACTCTGAGGTGAAGTTTTCGCACACATACTCAGTGCTTGTTTGTGCTTTGTAGGATAATAATTGCTTCATTCTTGTAAGTACTCTTCTTGTAGGTGTTTTGTGCATGAGACCCATCGGCAGAGCTTCACTATTGCCCCTTATTAACGTGAAGCAGTATATGTTCAAATGTATAACTTTGATAAGGACTGTGGACGAAATAGCATGTCAATTCTTACGTTTTGAAAGACCAAAATTACTGGAAATACTAATATCACAATGTAGGAACATAATCTGGTTTTCTATTTCCACGAATGAACTTACTTCACTTCACACCTTTACACATTAGTGACTAATTCTGGGTTCTGTAATAGAAAATAAGTGTGTTTGTACTGGTGATCTATTAATTTAGTTTTAATGGTTAAATTAGAGAGCTTAGAATAAGAACATGTAATGTGCATCTGAAATGAGAATGTTTCCAGTAAAAGGTCACCAATTCATTGTTCTCCAAAGCAAATAATGTCAAACCTATTTAGTTATGATAGAACCTGTTGAAGACTTTTGATATATCAAAAAGAGTTGACTGGACTCTTTATACTGAAGTGTTTTAGCCACATCATCATTTGGAGACTAGATAAATTATGCAAACTCTGTAAAATTAGACAGGGACCTAGAAACTTATGATAAAATTCTTTCTTAAAAAAGAAGTAAAATAGGAGTTTTTTCCATCCTTAATATATCAAAGACAAGCATCTTCCATGTCTATGTGAAAATGACTTGGAATTTGTATTGATAGGACTGGTTTGCAGGTTTTCGTCTGCATCGAAGTGGCTAATTAGAATTTGATTGATTTGAGTTAATTTGTTAATTTCTTGGAGTTAATTAGTTATTTTTCTGTTTACGTTGGGTCGTGCACCTGTGGGCTTTGAATGGGCTTCAGTCACTCAGGTTTCTTATTTAAAGCTCTCTTTAATTCTTTCTGAACTATCGTGTGTAAGCCTGCAAACCAGGCCTGTCACATATGAGCTTTATATCTTAGAGGTCAACTGGTTAAATGATTAGAAAATAATTTGTGCTTCATCATAGAGCTTTTTTCAAGTTATATAAGGTGTAATACATGCACCCCATTGCCTCTCATCATCTTTTCCTTATTTCTTATTCCTTGTTTGCAAGGGCTGAAGTTTTGCCTTTTCATATTCAGAGAATTTTGGTACTTTAGTCATCAGTCTAATCAAGACTCGTGGTTTTTATTTTGTTCTTGCAGTGCTCAACGGTTGCATGATTTAGGTGAGGAGTCAAAGTCACTTCCTCTTTGGAGACAAGTGAGTTTCTAGTTTACTAATGGTTATCCATGATGTCTGCTGAAATTTTATATTCAAACTGTATCTTCTACTTTATTTTCTTGCTGACAGCAGTATGTTGTTTGGGTTTTTTATATCTATGTTGACTGCAGTCCTCACGAATAATTTTTCTGTACATTCTTTTTCAGGCTGATCCTCGATTTCTTTGGAACAACTATATGTTGGAAGTTCTTATAGACAACAAGGTCAGGTTTCTGGTCGAATCATAAGTGATTAGGAAGTTCCACTTTTATGTATGCAGCCATTTAATAAGATATCGTCCTTGTGCAGCTTGATCCATACCTACTCCCTGTCATGCAAGGAAGTATCCTTTTGAACATTCTGCTTTTCCAGCGCCTTTTGCCAGATTATGATTTACTTAAGCATATCTGTAGCTTACATTAAGTGGTGCCTTAACTGGTCATTAGGTTTTCAGAACTTTCAAGCAGCCATTGGGAAAGACATCCTTGATGTTGCTCTAATTGCGCGAAGATGCACAAGAAGAACAGGTAACTCAAAACTGCAGTTTATAAATTATTAACCTCTATGTCTCCCTCCTCTCTCCATTTTCTATTTGTTTCTGTCTTTCGATATCTATTTATGCCAAGTTTCTATTGACTAAACGACAACAATTTAAAGATTTTCAGGCGGATGGTTGACTTTCTTACTCTCTGTATGTTTGTGTTTCACTTCAACTAACTTACATATGAGCTGAGTTCCTGTTGGCTTCCTTTATCCGAGAATATAAGTTTCTTGCATATCATTTGTTGAACCTTGTTATGGCTATGAGCCTTTTGTTGTTGTTTACATAACAAGAATACTTCCTACATTGCATGAACCACTGGTTTTGCCATTAAAATTGAATGTGCCATGTTCTCTTTGAAACTTGGTTGGACATAGGGGATAGTTATCTCTTAAAATCCATAAGCAGACTATTGTACTATAATACTATTTGGGTTGAGAATTTCTATTAACATCTAGTTCTAGAATTTGGGAGTTTGCCCTTTTTGTTTCTAGCCTATTGCTTTTTTTTTTTTTAAATGTGTGGTTTAAGAAATCATTAATATTAGCGAGCTGGTGAATTCTATAGATTATTCTGTTCTAGGTGATAATAAAATAGATCCCACTATGAATTCATTTGCCATTTTGCCTATTACTATTTATACTTAAGTAACTCTTTTTATGATATTGTCATCTTTTTATATGAGCTGTTTGGATCTTATTTGAGGAGATAGTGTGAGCATACACTTCATTTGATAGTAATTACTTGAGTACGTTCACGGTCATCAAAGTTCTCACATCAGTGATTCGAAACTTGCACAGTTAAACAGATATTGTACTATTGCAAATGCGGATTGTAAATTGTGAATATCATTTAGAATGCAGAATGCAATATAAATCACACTCTTACTATCCCAAATATATTTATCTCATCTTTTATCCCCCCAAAAGTGGGAACCTCTTTTTTTTTTTGGGCAGAAATACTGTCACGATGATAATAAATCACACTCTTACTAGACCACTGATTTAGGCAGAAATACTATCAGAACACACAAACTTTCACCTATTTATGTATTTATAAAAAAACTACTCAAGGATACAAAGATAGGTCTTATTAGAATTATTTCTAGATAATGATTAATCATCTTTCTATCTCAGTTGGATCTTATTTTGCAATTTTCTGTAGGCACTCGATTGTGGAGGAGAGGAGCTGATTCTGATGGTTTTGTTGCAAATTTTGTGGAAAGTGAACAAATCATACAATGGAACGGGCACACTGCATCTTTTATTCAGGTCATCTTCTCATCGGATCAAATTGAGTAAATAATATTTGTGATAACAGAAATTTCTTTATGGTAGTGCCTTAATGAAGTACTGTCTTCAATAATGAATTATTTTAGAATCTTCTCTCAAATGGATAGCTACCAGCCTATCATTTAACTCAAATAGCCTACTAAAAGGTCTCCATGCTGCATGCTGGTCATATAGTATACATTAACCTGACATGTTCATTAAGGCATGCATACAGTTGTACATGTTATGTATCTAGTAAACCATTTAATGTGTCTGACAGTATCTTAGTGTTATGACCTGATAAACCAATTTCCTATTCTAGGTCCGAGGGTCGATGCCATTTCTTTGGGATCAAATTGTTGATTTGACTTATAAACCACAGTTTGAAATCGTGAGACCCGAGGAAGCAGTGAGTAATATTTTCTTCATAGTATGTTCTAAATCTAATGAATCACATGGTTATCTGACTTGTTCCTCTACACATCGTGCAGCCTCGAGTAGCTGAAAGACACATTTTGGATCTTAGAAAGAAATATGGAAATGTTCTTTGTGTTGATTTAGTAAACAAGGTACTTGGAACAAATTGTGTTGCACTGGATTTTCATCTTTGTAATTGTTGCAATTACCTGACTATCACTCAACAATTATGGACCTTATTCGAAACTTGTAACCATGACAAGTCTTCTTTTCATTGTTAAAAGTATTTATAGCCAGAACATATCTACTTCGTGAATGTAACAAAAACCAGCCTCTAGTTTTTGCTAATAATTTTTCTTTTTTCTAAAAAGGTTAGCGTGTTTCTGGAATTGCTTTATCATTCAGCAACCTGAGATTTTCTTTTTAGGAATGCAGCAACCTGAGATTTTGATACTTAAACGGTTCATGTTCGTGGTGCATAGTTTAAGAAAGAGTTCTCATTGTTTAAAGAGACCATATGATATATTCCAGTACATAGGTTCAAAAATCCTAGAATTTTGATAAATTGATGAGGGTGGAAAAAGGGACATTGTGTTCTGCTTCATTTAGAGCTCTTTTTTCCGATTACAAGTATATACTTGATTGCCTTTCTTCTTATCTATGTTATGCTACACAGTGTATCAAAGGCTTGCACTTGGAGGAAGTTCAACTTATCTCCTGTTGAGAGTTAAATAAATTGATAAGTTAATCAGAGATCAATTGCTCTAACAGTAAATTTCATTTACAAATGGAAAAAAAGAACAAGAAATTTGAAGGGGCATCCGTTATTTCTGCCATATATAAGCTTTAATGAAAGCTTGATAGATGATTAAGATTTATGAATTCAGCGATCATAACAGAGTGACATTTTTGTATAGTTTTTGAGGTCATAGTTGTTTGTTTTATTTAGGTTTTGATATTCTTTTGTGTCCTGACCTACATGGTACTTCATGTACAAATCCGTACTAACTTGGAATTTGGTCCTATTTTTCTGAATTTCTAACAGCATGGAGGTGAGGGACGCTTGTGTGAAAAGTTTGGCCAGGCAATGGCACCTATTGTTAGTGATGATGTGAGGTATTGTATTACTAACTTGTTGTTTTGTGCTGTTCATGGAGTTCTTTGGATTTCTTGGATTTGATCGGGCTATATCCTTATGCTTCAACATTTTGCAGATATTTGCACTTTGATTTTCACAAAATATGTGGGCATGTCCATTTTGAGCGCCTGTCCATTCTTTACGAACAAATGGAGGATTTTCTCGTTAAAAGCAGGTGCAGTTACTTTCTAGAGGAGCATATAGGCTTGTTTCTTGAATCTGCACAGTTTCTCCCAAGTGCTGCTTACTTTTATGTATTTCATTGTCTGTATTCTCTATAAAACCTTTCTATATTTTCTGTTCCTGGAATGATAGTTTAGTGAAACAAATTTTCTTGTAATGTCAACTGTTCAATGCTGCTTTAGAAGTTTGTTTCCTGATCCATTTCAGTAAAGTAAGCTTTGAAGAAGACCAACCAATGTTTGTAAAGATCTTGGGTTGACAGATTGGATAATCTCTAAAAAACACCAATACAAATGTGGAATGAGAATTAGAAGCATCATTTATATTGAATAGAGAATAGAACCCAATCTTGCGGGTTCTCCACTCAACTTACTGGACAACTGCCATGTGGTACACATTATTGTTATTTGTAAACATAGTATTGACTCTCACTTATTTGAGACGTGGAGAGTCCAGCTATCTATTTTCCAGCTTCAATCATTCTGTATTTCTTTTGATGTTGAATTTATCCATTTATAATAATTTGGTTCGAGCCAATTATCTTACTATGTTGCTCATAGTCTTTACTCTGCACGTGTTTTAGGTATTTACTGCTTTATTTTTATATTAGGTACCTTTTATTAAATGAGAATGGAGAAAAGATTGACAGTCAAGGAGGAGTCGTGAGGACCAATTGCATAGATTGCTTGGACCGTACGAATGTCACTCAGGTACATTTGCTTTTCTTAAACTTACATGTTTTCTTGTTTCCATGTCATCACTCAGTAAAATGATATTGGACTAGTTTGAACTTTATGCTTTCCTGGAGAGATCAGCACCTCATCACAGATAGGCTGACAAGAACTTTCTTGCTGTGATTTTTGTTTAATAGGTTCTCTGTTTTCTTTCTTTTTTTTTATCACACTGGAAACTTGAAAGGCTCTTCATATAATTTTCTGTTAATGGATTCACAATACAAAATTTCTAAATAATCCAGTTTATTACTGCAAAAAGCTTCTTTTTTCTTCATAAGGGTACAAACTGGTGGTGCAGTCAATCTTACAGTGCATCTGGATCTTGAGAAAGCATACCTTTTTTTGAGGTTTTATATTCTAGTATTGTATTAATTTTTGAGGTACTTCTTGAACTAGCTGATTTTCGAGGATTTTTTACACTTTCTGAGAAAAAAGAATGGATTTAAGTGTAACCACGGTTTATAAAGACCAGCATTAACACTTTGAGTTTAATTGCACTAATTGCCGAGGCCTCAGAGGTTATTCCATGGCTAACTTGTTTTCATAGACACATTTTTTGCTTAGGACCTTGAAACAATTTCAACGGACATCATTTATGTGCAGTTAGTCTTTTGAAAACTAAATGTTGAGAATTACGTAATAGGCACCACATTGGGGTTTTAATACCTTATTCTAAAACAAACTGATGCAAGATAAAATATAATGGTTTGTTGGTGGAACAAGTTTCTCTTAATGCACCCTTAAGTTGGATATATTATGCATAGAATGGCAATAAGAGAAGTCCAAACTCCAAAGTACCTCTCAGCTCAATGAAGTGGAAACAAATCAGATGAAATTGGCCCTATTTTGTTGTTGAATGTAATGCATAATTGTTTTCAGTAGTTGGTTGATAATATTAGCAATTGTGATTATTAACCACTTCCCAGATGTTACCCGTTACCTCATTGTCGGTTCATTATCTAGACAAGCTAATTACATTATCTAGGTCATATGCGGTACATTGCGAAGATAATGTATTACATTATTATTATATTACATTATATATTAGTTTGTACATTATCTTCGTAATGTACCACATATGGCCTAGATAATGTAATTAGCTTGTCTAGATAATGCACCGACAATGAGGTAACATGTAACATCT
>JAPKLW010000017.1:1302674-1383343 GCA_026898455.1 Plectranthus barbatus | reverse complement strand
ATGATATATATATATATATATATATATATATATATATATAATATGGTATTAATAACCATTACTTCAGGGACAGCATTTCTTACACACATTATGCTCTTCTCTTCTATTTGCAGAGCATGATAGCTCGTAAAATGCTGGAGTTTCAACTACGACGTCTTGGTGTTTTTAATGCTGAAGAAACTATCAGTTCACACTCCAATTTTGATGAGAGCTTTAAAATTTGTATGCATCATTTTTAATCAATAGTATTTTCCTTTAATTTCTAGTTGGTTTTTACCTTCAAGTTTGGGTTTTTATCCGAAAACAATGTATTAAATTTTCATGGATCATCACTCTCAACCTTTCCATTCCTTCAACCTTTTCTTTCAGTGTGGGCTAACCATGGGGATGACATAAGCATCCAATATTCTGGTACACCAGCTCTAAAGGGCGACTTTGTCAGGTATATTTCAAGAGTCAGTTTGATGAACTCGCATTAACTCCTGAATGATCTTTTTGTGGGGGAACAGAAGTTCCATTAAGTAAATTATTTTAAATTTACTCTTTAGCATGTTAGGTTCTGCAGTCAGTTTCACCTTATGATATCCAGTTTCTTGAACTTCTTTTGAGTTATTCTGCAAGGATTAAAACATTTATGAAGTATGCCTGGTGGTTTAAACTTGAGCATTCTTGCCCAATTAAAGACAAGGATTTAAATAAGTAATTAGGGAAGGCTTTAAGGCTATTTTATATAGCCAATCTAAATATGTGCTTCAGCATGTGATTTTTCTTCTCCAGGATCCCAGAACCACAATGACATGAACTTCTGTCAAATGATTCAATGTATCATGACTAGAAAATGTGAATATTATTCTCGTTCATGCCAATAATTTGCATGTCAAGTATATAACTATTTCGAAGATCTCCAGTTCAATAGTTCTGATTAAAAGAGTCCATCTTTTTGTAATAATTTATTGTAAACTTCATCTCCTTGATTTTTTGGAGGTAGTGGCAGTGCAAACGCCATGGCTTATGAAGCATTCAGCTATATCCTTTTTTTTAGCTATTGTAGGTTGTTGTACCAGTGTTTATGCTGTGAAGATATTTAATCCTTGATGGGTTTTGACTTGTTGATATTTTTTTGCAACCTGACATTCTTTAGATGTGTTCAATATCTATTTTCAAACTTTTTGTGAAGCTTCTTTTTTTCAGTGTCCTAATTCTGCATGTTTAATTAAATCCTGATTTTTGTCATACAAAAGTCATTTTTCCATACTTGAAAGAATCAAAACACATACTATTCCAGATTTATGTTTCTCTTTTTAATTATTTTCTTAAATAACAGATGTGGCAAGAGAACAATTCAAGGTATTCTGAATGATGGCTTCAATGCTCTCATGCGATACTATTTGAACAACTTTGCTGATGGTACAAAGCAGGTTTGCAAGCTTTCCCACCTCATTTCTATTGGCTTGCAAAGTTATTGAACACTGAATGTTTAACTATAGTTACTTATAAATTGGTATCAGCTTCAGCTGGTCTAGCATTGTCTACTTACGTGGCTGGTTTATTTTTCTGATAGATCTCTGTGTGTATCTTGTTTCAGTGTGTATAAGCATATGCCAAATATTTTATAGTTGTTTTTCCACAATATTTCTTCCAATATGCTAAAGTGTTGATTTTCATACCTCAAATTCTTTGGAGTTGTAGGGCTCACATTTTTTCTCAATCACTTTTCTGTACTTAAAGTTTCAGGCTTCTGTAATTTACTTATTCAGCAAAATCTTCGTAATTTTCCCTTGATTTTGTTTGAAGGATGCTATTGATTTAGTACAAGGACATTACATTGTCTCTGTTTCTCGAAGCATGACTCCTACAGCACAGAAAGGTGGCCTTGAGGCTGTGGCAGTAAGTTATCAATAATTATCAGCTTTCTTCCCTTTTGAGTATGCACTGTATTTTAAAAGTTCCTTTCACGCAGGCAATTCTAATCTAAAGCAGCCTCCTGCTTTTTATGCTAATAACTATCATAAGATTCATAAGAAAAAGAATTTGGTTAATTAGGTTAACATGTATGATGAATCTTGTACTTGCTGTGTTATTGAGCCCTGATGCAGCATTTTATGTGATCTAATCAATGACACAGCCCTCCTTCTATGCAATGAGATTAGACAAACTTAATCATTGTGGGATAGTTACTAATTCTGTTATGTAGACCCAAAATGCAACTAGATAGGTTTTATATCATGGTTTGCCCATGTACCGCAAACTATTCCTCGTACTTTTGTCAGCTTTCTGCAAGTTACTTCCCAACATATGGGGTCATGCATCTCTGGGAAGGATATTTCTACTTTCTTTGTATTAACTGGGGGTTTTGGATTTGTAATTATCTCAAATGAAAACATCATTAGATATCCTGGAGCATGATGGCTTAATGATTCACGTTATGTTTCTCACTTGTGCAGTCCTTTCCAGTGGCTTTTGGGATCATCCTGCTCGGCTTTTTCTTCACATTACTGTCACTTAGACGGGGTAAGGATGCACTTGTTGTTTACGGCTTCTGCTTCTAGGTCTATTGAACTTCTTCCCGTTGTATGCTCAAGTTACTTTTTGCCCTTGGTTTTTGCAAGAAATGTCTGAGCTCTCTTGCTACACATTCACCTCTTCAGCATGTACTTACTAATGGGTTATGTTGTTGTGTTGTAGTTCGGCATGATATGTGGAATTTATTATTTTCGTTGATGTGGGCAAGCATGAGCTTGGGTATAGCTGCATTTGTAAGGGCCAATGGTCGCATGTTCTGTAATCGCCCTCGTCTGCACCAACCGAGGCATTGATCCTGCTTTCTGGATTGAACCCACTTTGTAGCCATGCTGCTGCTGTTGCTGCTGCATGAAGATCTCTTGTTAATTTTATGTAGTACATGTATTCTTTCATTGTGAAACTCTCTCACCTTTTTCTTTTCAACTTTAGCATCGATCTTAGAGCTTTAACATATATTGCATTACTTGCCAGCTTCAGTCACATTGTAATCTATTTCATGGATATTTATATATCCTTTTCTTCTCTATATTTACAATGCAGTAGTGAAATGCTTGTTATTCGCATGATGTATTTCCCATTGCAGTGCAGTGCAGCATCACATCGGCTTCCGGACTCCTCTATAGGTAAGGCTCGTACACAGTGGTGGATTCAGGAATTGTCGTTAGGAGGCTACATTACAGAACTGGGTAAAATTGAAAATTTATTTCGTATCCTTTTTAACCTCAGTCCCCTCGTAACATATTTTTCTTTATCTTCGGCTCATTTTTCTTCTTCATAACATGCTGGAGATAGGGGACTAAGTCATAAAAATTCGATCATTATACTATAAAATCGAAAAAGACAGAAAAACCGGTTAGGAGTGGTCATACACAGATCCGCCTATGCGAGCTAGCGCAACCCTATCTCCGGCCACAGCGCCTTAGGCTCTGCGACCCTTTTCCGCCATACATCCGTTTCAATCCAAGATGAAGGCCAGGTGGCTGGGGACAGGACCCACCGACACGATGCCGAAGAGTCATCTCTCATGTACGTAGCTCAATGAACTCCCAAACAATCCAACATCCACACTGTTGATATTGCTCTCCATCTCCTTCCATACACCACTTATCTCCATTTTTAGTTTTTAGCATTTTTAATTTGCTTGTAAATAAGATGTTGAGGATTTAGGTTTCAGCATGTTATTTACAGATAAATATTGATGCTCGAATTCATGACTTACAGAATATATTAAAAATCAACTGTGTTATGCTTTCTGCACTAAATTAACTTGAGGTAAGACTGGCCATTAATTACTTCAATACAAATCTAAACAATTAATTACGGAATTAGTACCTTACTTTTCTATGTATCGGTTTGGTAAGAAATTTAGAGCATTTTTGCATTAAATAATTAGGTTTATTTGAAATTTTACCACAATATTTTATTATTTTTACAATTATAACCTATTTTTCAAATATTAGCAATTCTAACGTAAAAGTCATGGGAAAATATTATTCATTAGAATTTTAAAAAAAAAAATTCAAATGTCGATTTTAATTGCTAAAATGTGAGTATTATATTATAATCGTAAAAATAATAAGATTGTCTTAAATTTTATAATTCACTCACATTCTCTCTCTCGGTGTGCACTATATATATGTGTAGGGTAAGTTAGAATTTAGAACAGTTCAAGTATAACTATTCTCTCTCTCTAAAGTCCAAACCAATGGAAAACAGTGGGGAGAAGGAAGATTCTCCAAACGCAGAGAAAGTTTGTTCATAAAAGCATGCAACGGGGAATTGCCAGTTAGCAAAAAATGTTCACGTTGTCCTGATCAACCGCCTGACTATGTCGCCGGAGCACGAGAATGCGGCGGAGATGCTGGAGAGGGAGAAGATCGATCGAGAAAGATTGTGGAGTGAAACTGCACGAACCGGAGGAGTTCTTGGCTCGGTTAATCGAAAATGTTCATGGGAATTAAATTAAAGGTTGAGAGTGGAGGAGGACTGGTGGTGGAGATCCGATTATGGTATCTCCGGCGGCGATTATGCTTCGATCGTAATCATGATCTGCAGAATTCGAGATTTATTTGCTAATACAGAATGAATATTGCTAAATCGTAATCGAAAATGTTTATGATTTGTATATAATGCATTTACTCTTACACTCCCTCCGTTTATTGTCACACTTAGTAAATTGGGCGCCCACGCCCCAACTGAATTGTCACATTTTAAAAAATGACAATTCTTTTACACTCAACAATAAAATATTAATCTCACTAATTCATTCTATACTCACAATTTTTAATTTTTGTGTCAAAAAGAAACATGATAATTATAATGGGATAGAGGAAATATTTCTTGACGGATAGATCCAATCTATATAATATATTAAAGAAATTCCATAAAACTCACTCCAAAATTTTTTATACGCGTGTACAAATAAAAAAATAACTAATGATATTTTTACAATTACTACTTCAAGATTGGAACATGTCAATCTATATAATATATTGAAAAATGTGCATGTTGAAATAAAATGATTCTTTTTAGAAAAAATATTAGAAATTATTTTTATTAAAAATTAATTTAATTTAAAAATTGTTAAAACTTTACATTAATTGAATCACTTAGCAAATAAACTTTAGAGTTTCTAAATTGCAAAAGTTATTTGAAATGAAAAACAAAACAACATGTTTGCAATGTAGTTTGAATATTATAATTCTCATTTATTATTTTAATTTTGGATTAATATTATTTTGAGAAATTAGTGCATTTTAATTCATAATATCTATTTATTTTTACAAATATAACCTAATAACTATAATTTTATAAATGTTAGACATTAAGTTGGTAAAATGAACAAACTTAGAAATTATACCATAATTTTCGGTGTAAGATATTAAATTAGAAATACAGACAAATATTGTAAGTTAATATTATTTTAATCAAACTATTATTATATATTCTATGTGGTCATTTATATACAATAGAAATATAAACTATTATTTAATGAAGTAAATAATTTTATGATATTTTTAAATAAATCATTTATATATTATTTCAAAAGAATATTTGTTCGCGCAACTCGCGGGTGTAAATCTAGTTCTTCTAAAAAAAAATTCTGTTAATTCAAGAATTCATATCATATAAGTAAGTATGCCAATTTTTTTTATTATTATTACAATGAAAAAACTGTCACATAATATAAAAATAGGTTATGCAAATGTATGACTAATTTACATTATTATTAATTTATTCGCATAGGGTGACACATAAATAACAAATTTTAATTAGTTTCTATACAATGCGTCTTTAATGATAGTGCAAGGGAATTCAACTGCTTTGTAATTAACTAGCTAGACACGTTGACAATGTAGAAATTGGCACATGGAAAGATTCACAAAATTTATAATTTACGATTCAGATGTTTTACAGAACCATGAAGTCTGAAACACTCGAAAATGTGTTTAAATAATAAACAGAAAAAGGCCATAAATTACAAATTTAGCTAACAACATAAGCAGGAGGATTAAGAATTCAAGATTTATAAGGTGCATGGCTCACAAACAAATGAATACACATCGACATATTTGTTTTACAATTCAATGCATACATAAAACATGCATCAATGCAACACCATATGTTTCTTGGAAAAAGAATGGAGCAATGTTAGAATAGACTTTTACTTGAGAGAGTATTAATCACCTCTGATCATCCACCAGCTCCATGGTTACTCCGCTGACGAGGGGATCTGTGGTTCCCGCGTGAAGAAGAAGAAGAAGAAGAGTGCGTTGATCTACCCCTCGACGACTCTTTTGGTTTTTCCAGTGCTGCAATCTGTTCCAAGACTTCAGCTACCTCATTCATTGCAGGCCGCTTCCTAGGTTCTTGCTCCAAGCATCTGAGAGCAAGCTGAGCAGTCTGGGATGCTGCCTTGGATGAATACTGCCCCTCTATTCTTGCGTCCATGATAGATTTCAACTTTCGTTTATGGGAGAGAAGGGGCCTCACCCATTCAACCAAGTTTTGCTGCCCATTAGCCCTTCTCCTATCAAGGGCTCTTTGGCCTGTTAACAACTCCAGCAGCACCACCCCGAAACCATACACGTCGCTCTTCACGTATAGATGCCCTAATGTCAAAAGATGAAACATGATTAACTGTTGTGTAACATGTTCCAGAATCAATTTACAGACACCATGAAGATGCTGAATACCATGATTCCTTTTACTATAAATCATTTAAGAGGTTCGAGAGTAATTGAGCAGTATCCGGAGTATCATGAGGTTTTCTAAATCTTTTGAACTGATATATAGCATGGTAGTTAGTAGATGCTCACCTGTTGCAATGTACTCGGGCGCTGCATAGCCGTGTGTTCCCATGACTCGGGTTGTGACGTGAGAATTCCCTGCGGAAGGCCCCAGTTTCGCTAAGCCAAAATCAGATATTTTTGCATTGTAATTCTATAAAGTCCAAGAGAAATTATGTCAATGAAATATAATACAAAATATAAAAAATAAAGTGTTATTCTGAACAAAATCATATGCATTGCAACTCTACGGACCTGAGAGAATCTGCATAAATGAATATAAAAAGTAACTTGAAAAACTAAAGCATATCTCTATCTGTTGTCTTGTAGAATCTAAAGAAGATTGTTGTCTGCATTGTGAGATGATGTAATGACAAGACTTCAACTACCAGCTGGTGAAATACAATGAGTATATTATTCATCATCAAATCACACGTAAAGCAGACAAATCATGATGGTGCTGATGACTATATTACAGTTAATATATTTCAACACATGTAGACTGTCCCTCCCTAAAATAATTTAGTAAAACGAAAACCAGATGAGCTATCATCAGCTCGTAACTCAATATTACACAGAACCTCAATAAATGATACAAGTGTCTACCTATGTAGAATTCAAACAATTAGTTATTTTCCATCTAAACTGATCCTTAAGCGAGTAGGGAAAACAATAGGCAGGCTAGCTCACTGTAGCATTTTACAGATAAAAAAGCAACAGGCATCTGATGTTTGATCAGTTTAGCATAAGTCTAGCTTATTTCAGATAGTTAAAAAATATAAAAAAGAGAAGAAAACATAGTAGAAACATAATACTGAGCAAGCTTACCCCATCGAGAAGAATGTTGGAGGCCTTAAAGTCTCTATAAATAACTTGTTTGTCTGATGTGTGCAGAACAGCCAAGCCTCTTGCAGCTCCTATTGCTATTTTCAGTCTAATATCCCACGATAATGTTTCAGTGGAGCCATATCCTCCTGCATAAGATACCAGATTAGTATCTCTGGGCTCTCTCTCCAAAAATCATGTTCTATATTTCAAAAATAAAAGTTCTTACGTCTAAAAAGATGGTTTTCTAGGCTTCCCTTCTGCATAAATTCATAGACAAGTAACAGTTCTTTATCTTCCCAACAGTATCCCAAAAGCTTTACCAAGTTAGGATGTGACAACATTCCCAAAAAGTTCACTTCTGACTGCATATCCATATTAAGTAAAACCGATTGTCAGATAGAGGATCAAAATTCCTGATTATCAAAACAAAACCACGAGTATCATTATGATAAGCACTATCAAGAGTCAACCATGTTCCTGATTAGTAAATAAGATTGTGAGGCAAATATAGGAATTGTTCAATTTACATATATGAAGGGCCACATTCCATATATGTTCATTTTCCTTTCAGGGTAAATCAGCGGAGAAAGCTAGGTCTGCCCAGCTTATAGAAATATTGCTCCTTTGCATTAATGGTGCTGATGAAAATGATGCCCTTGCATCCCACTCAACATGCTTCCATTTAAATGAAATTTTTTATTTCGGATTTAATGTCATAGCTCACATCAGACATTTGCTAACTACTTCTAGGAGCACACTTCACTCTTTTATAAATCTCTTCCCTAACAAATGATATAAATGAAAGAAATGGATGACACTGCTCAAATGAAGGTTGTTGGCTTGCATTGAGAGGGGATAAGAAAGTGAAACTAGATTACTGGATCCAAAAAATAGCTATATGCATATGACATGATTTGGCAGTTTATCACTGCGAGCCCCTCCAGCCTCGCCTTAATATTGCTCGCATCATTGCAACACAATCCAACTACCATCCCATGCTACAACAACATAGGACAAACCTTCTCTGTATTACAGGCCACTCAAAAAGCATCCAACACAAATTCCAAGGCAACATGTGAAATAGCTTTAACTTTCTGTGTAATCAATTATAAGCGGCTATTCCTCACAACATTTTAGGAAAATGAAGTCAATTACCTAAATGTTATCAATATTAGTTGATTCGATATTCAAGACCTCACCCACCATAAACTCCAAGACGGGCAGAAGTAGATTAATGCTAAGGTAAAAGAGCCTACACAAAGAATTGAAGTGCAACATTTGCAGTTACCTGCCATTCCTCAAAGCCCTGCATGCTCTCAGGGTTCAGCTTCTTGATGGCGACCAATATCCCGGTCCCAAGTTTAGTAGGCTCCAGACTCTTCTCGTCCACCCATCCCTTATATACAGTCCCAAAACCCCCTATTCCCAACACCATATCGGACTTGAAACTCTTTGTGGCATTCTTCAAATCAGCAAAACTATAAACCTTCAAGCTAGGAGCGGGCAATACATCTCTTGGTAAGCTCAAATCATCACTTAAAGCAGCTGAAAACCGGCTGAGGCCGGCGCTGCTGCTCGTAGCAGAAACACCCCCACCGTTGCTGTAATCGCGTGATGTCCCTAAAATCACATACACCGTTAAAGATGCGCATTCAGCAGAACAAGTCCTATAATGGCACAAGAAGACGGCGACTTTCTCAAGACATGATCAAATAAGCAAAGTCAATCATATTCATACCTCAAAATTGAAGAAACCCATGAAAGATCCAGCAGCCCAGAAAAACTAAAATGGATTTAAGCTGAAAATGATGAAAGAGAATGTTACCGGGAGTAGAGGTTCTGATAGAGTTAGTAGACTTAGGGTTAGGGTCGTCCGCAGCTTGCAATCCGAAGCAATTCCCCATCAAGGCATCAACAGAAGCTTCTTCAACAAATATTCTATTTGACTAACAAAAGATGCATGTTCTGATTCCAAATTCCGACAAGGCAGAGAGAAAGTTGAATCTTTCTACACAAATACGTGGTGACTGGTGCGCAACACGTATGGAGTATTATCAGACCTGGAAAGAAAGATGATGAAAGAGGGAGACATTTTGGAATCTATAAAAAGATAATTACTTGGAAGCTGGAAATGAAATGGGTTTTGTAAATTTGTGGTGTTTTCTCCTTTTCCCACCCACGCACCACGCGCCACTGACTTTTCCCCAAGCTTCTTTCTACTTTCTGGGAATATGTGTGGGTTGGTGGCCCCGCCGCATTTTGACAATTGATTTTGCCATTTTTTACATCTCCGATCTCTCTCAGAAATTTCGTCGTGCAGTTGATTAGCAAGCGCCAGTTTTATCTAAGATATACAGATAACGGCTTTTTTGCTTCACTTCTGCATGCTACCACTACTACTATGATAAAAGCATTATCCCCTACCTCAATTAATTTTTACCTAAAAAAAAATAAATTCCACACCGAAATTCGCTATGACTGCTTTCCTTAAAAAATTAAAATTAATTACGATTATTATTATTATTATTTTATAGTAATACATTTCATATACAAATCTTCCCAAATTTTGGACGAGTTCTCAATTTATTCCAAACTTTTAAATATAATAATTTCGGGCCTAAATTTTGAATAAGTTCTCAATTTTATCTCAATCTTTTAAATATAACAATTTTAGTCGAAACTTTGAATTTTTCCCATATATTAATATTTAAACATAAAAAATCTTACATGAACATAAATAATTACATGTCATACAAAAAACCCTATACAAACACTACTCTTCCACGTTATTTCATGACATTCATGAAGTATTTATTAAGAATAAGAAATTTTAGAGTAATATATATATTCATAAAACTCATGATATCTGTATTAAGTATAATAAACTTTAGATAAATATATTTGATAAATTATTAAGATATGACTTGGTTTTATTTCTTTATTCGTTTTATTATTAAAAACAAATATATTTAAATTATTATTTTAGATCTTATTAAAATAAATTATTACGAAAATAATATTCTTTTAAAAAATTATTTGAATTTGAAAGTAGAATATTTGTGTTCATATAAAAAAATATTGACAATAAGAAAAAAAGTTAAAGTTTAGGTCGAAATTGTTATATTTAAAAATTTGGGATAAAATTGCGAACTTATTCAAAGTTTAAGACCGAAATTGTTATATTAATAAGTTTGGGATAAAATTAGAAATTCATTCAAAGTTTGGGATATATTTGTATATTTTTCCAAATTAAAATCCACACATACTTTCATAATAATAATAATAATAATAATATAGATAATATTATATCGAATACAATTGGCTAAATGATTGCTGCCAAGTTCAACCAACTCAACTGAAAAGTGCACACTTACCGTTATTGGTTGGCTATAAAAAGAAAAATCATTTCTTAGTTACCACTTACCAAATAAAAAATAAATAAAAAAGTCAAATATGTATACATGGAATTTATATTTTGATATTGCAATGATTTGTAGAGGTATTTCCAGTATTACAAGTCATTTGTTAAATAAAGCATATTTGATATTCCATCCCATCACATCATTTGGTCTAAAATTTGATAGTAATCCATAAAATTCCTTACCAAAGGGATTCCATTATCTCAGCGTTGAATTGGACCTAACCAGCATTTTTTGTTTATTTAATGAAGGCATTTCAAGAATAGTATTGAAATGCAGAGAAAATGTGGCATGTATTTGAGATATTAAACTCTAAGCTTGGAAAATATTTATATTTAAATTAACCTATAAAAAATAATATTATTTAATTATAAATAATTAAGCTTCTCAAACATCGTGTGGGTGCAATATTAGTATTATTTTAAAGTTCCACACATATTAAACAAAATACATATTATTTGCTCATAAAAAGAACATAAATATTATTTGCTAATAAAAGAATAAAAAATTAATATATTTTTTTTTATCAAAATGCGCTATATCTCATCGTCGCACAAAAACATTGACCCTCACAAGTTTTTGCCAAATTTTTTAGCATTAAAAATTACTTATCATATCAACAAAATAAACATATAAGTCTTCATCTAGAAATGCAAGTGGTTAAGTATTTTAGTCATGATCCATTGATCATATATTTGAAACGTCACGAATCACCACATACCCATTTAAATAGTGCACTCTATTTTAAATAAAAAAAAATAGTGTATAAACATTGTTTAAATTTAAAACTAACATAAATAGGCTTATAAATTAACAATTTACAAATTAATCAAAATAAACATGTCCATATAATATGACATATATAAATAAATTAAATGTGTTATCATTAAAATTATGATTTACGCAATTTTATATATTCATAATATTTGACTACAAGTAAAATATCAAATTTATATTATAAAATAATTAAATTTCGACGCATCGCGTGAGTGCAATACTAGTTATCTTAATATTTCAAACGATTTGTTCCTTAATTATCTAATTGATATTTATGAGTCTCGAATTATGTAAATATTATTTTTTTAATTAATAAAAATCATGTACCCATTTAAACAAATTGGTATTTTTGAAATTACATATATCATTATTATTCATTATCAAACTATATTATTTAATTCATAATATATATATATATAAATTGGAGGGGGGTGGGGTTTTTTTTAAATTTTACTTTTATTTGCATATTCTAAAATATATATACCAATGAGAATTTAAAATATAATTACCTAGGATTTCTACGATAAAATTTTAGATTAATTCTAAAGCAATATATAAATAGATTAAAAGTTATCATGACAAGGAAAGAACAATTAAGAAATTTATAATAAAGGAAAAATTAATCAATCATTGATATGCAGGATACATTCTTTAAAATATGCATATTCCAAGATTTATAAATATCTAAAATATTAAAATAGAATTACGTATAATTTCTAATATTTAGTTTGGGATTTATTAGAAAGGATCATGATTAATTTGTTATATTCATTACGTCTCCTGATTAAAAAAATTAATAAATAATATCATAACATTAATCTTACCTGATCTTACTAATGTCATTATATATATTTTTTAATTTTAAATCATTAATCAAATCAGAATTCAAATAATTAAAATCATAAATTAAATTGCTATTATTTTTGTAAGCACTTTGCGATTAACTTTTAATAATATTTTAAATCAATCTTCTTATTAATTTAAACTGAATATTTATACTTTTATTTATTTATTTATTATACAATAATCTGCAATCTAAATAATAGTTATTCCATATAATACCATAATTTAATTAAATTCTTGTCAATTGCGGAACTCAATACTTATTTCATTAACAATTAATTAATGCAACTGAATACTTTCATGTATTATTTTCAGCCTTAGTTTTAATATAGATATAGATATGATTACAATTCTATATATTTAAATGAACAATTGTTAATAATTAATTAAAATGGTAATAATTATGTATTTATCATATTTTATTAATAGTTACCAAATATATTTTACAATTATTTATGAAAAGTGATTTGAGAGGAAAGAGGTCTTTCTTAAAAACGATTGTTCAAATATTTGATAATTTGGAGAAGCTTTCACATCTTCAAAAGATAAATTGTTAAAACCCTAGTTTCGGAAGATCTTTCACAGACGTCAAGGTAGACTGGAAACCAGAGTCACCTGATAAGTTTGGTGATATTTTGAAATCTATTGACTCGTCGAAATTGGATTACACAACAAAACAAGGTTCACTGTTTTGCTTGCACTTGTTATTTTGCAAAATATATACCATATTATTTAGGTTTTTAAACTTTAAAGGTACAAAACTGAGATGGTTAATATTTCAGGGCAAGGGACAAAATCTGCTCAACCCAATTCTAGACCCGCTGCTTCTAACCAATGTCTGCTGCTTATCTCCCACCTCATGCCGAAGCAGCTGCTGCAGTTCTGACAAAGGTATCAACATAAGTTAAATTATTGTTAAATGACAAAAACTTACGTTAGACACGCCTAAACGGTTTAGGGTGGGTTTTATCCATTATTCATACCCAAATGAGTTCACTCATCCCAAATAGGATTTATGAATCCCCAGTAGGGTAAATTAGATGAGTTTGACTAGGGTTAATGGTTAAAACCCGCCTAAACCCTAACCTGAGACCTTCCATTGTTAAATAGTTCAAGAAGTCTATCAAATTATTCGATGGGTAGAATTTTTTTACTTTTCCAGAGGTAGTGCCACTTTTAGTTTCTAGAAAAAACTATCCACTTTCTGACATCTATGGTGTAAACAGTCAACCATTTGAGTGTAGTTACTAGAACTTTAAAACTTTGGTGTTCAAAGTAGGAGAAAGAGTTTTGGATTCAGAGTAGCAAAATGATATAAAACAAAGTATACTGGTCACCATATGCGTTCACTGAAAAATATAGGATTTTAAAAATTTTCACGTGTTTGATTTATGATCAAACTTTAATGCAAATATTTACAACACTAAGCAATACTTACTAATTTCACTAGTAAGGGTCATTGTTATGACCCTTGAGTGGCCAATAGGTAGTTTTTTTCATAAATTGAATAATTGATCACCATGTGTAATATAGTTTGAATTTTCTTAACCCTCTTAGATATGTATATATACTGATGTTATATTTTTCTGTGTCAATGTTTCTTCTGCTTTGAGCCTTGTTATTTTTGTTTCTAACTTGTCAACTTCAGAGAATTGAGCAAGGACGCACTAGAGAACATGGAAAAAGCTGCAGAAGGTGGAACTGAACTTACAGTAAGAAGTAATGATCATAGAGAGAGTATTCCAGGCCTCCCTTTTCAAGAGAAGGAACATTACTCTGTGGTTGTGGAGGATAATAACCTTTAAGTAAAATTGGATAACCAGTCGCAGATTATCTTGATCGGAGATTATCCACCACTATATATGACTGCTATGCTAAATCTGGCAGCACAAGACTTGCGTGAGCTACCAGAGAAGTCAAACTTCCATCATTCATTCCTACAGAGAAACCACAATTTGACTTTCATCCATCCCTCAATTTTCGACAGCATGCCGGAGTTGCGGTTTCTGACCATATCATATACGAAAATCAGGATCTTACCTGATTCACTTTTCAAGCTTAAAGTGCTGCTGTTGAGAAACTGCCTTTGTCTTGGAATGATTCCTTTTGAAATTGGACAACTGCGTAGTATAAAGACATTGGATCTTCTGGGCACTGAACTCTACAACCTACCCGAGGAAATAGGCCAGCTTACACATATAAGGAGCTTGCAACTGTCTTTTCATGGACCTGATGATGAAAGTGAATATCGACATCTGGAATCTCTATTTGTTTCTCCTAATTTCTTATCCAGACTCAATGAAATACGAGCGCTAACTGTTCACGTCCACCCTGAAGATCATCGGTGGACAGACATTGCTCCGAGCATAGTAGAGGACATAAGCAAGTTGGAGATGCTGAGTTATCTTAAGTTCTACTTTCCACAAGTGAAAACATTTGAAGAATTCATCAAGACGAGCCATTCATGAGAAAGTATTCAATTGTTCAATTTTATTGTTGGCCAAAATGTGAAACGAATTGGATACCGGGTCCCCAAGGAAGTGGAGTCATTGTTCAGTCAACAAGAGACATGTTTGAGGTATGTTCATTGTGATGAAACATTATCCCCATGAATGAAATCCATGCTCATTCATGTTTCAGCTTTCTACTTGGATCATCATACCGAAATTCGGAGCTTGTCAGATTTCGACATTACTAATTTTCAGGCATTGAGATTCTGCATCGTGAGAGAGTGTCCGAAGCTCCATGCAATTTTGGATGAGATCAAAAATGGTGCAAGTACATTTCCATGTCTACAACATCTTGGAATCTACATTTTGTGGGAATTGAAATACATCTGGAAGCGGCCCTCATCAGGGAGACTGAAGAGAATCTTCAAGCCAGCTAAGCTTTCTGAAAACAGCTTTAAAGCTCTTAGATGTCTTACAATTCAAACATGCTTCCTTGTCTTACTAATCTTGAGAGTGAGGGTTGCTTACAGATGTACTTCAGTTCCCACAAAAAGTAGATTTCCAGATATTCTAGACATGGAAATGCACTTCCACCATTTTTCTCATCCAAAATTGCATGGAGCTTTTGATACACTCTCTCACGATACAGAATTTCAATGCCTGGAAATTAGTAATGCCGAACTCTGATAAGCTCCGGACTTGGGTATGATGATCCAAGTAGAAAGCTGAAACATGAATGAGCAAGGATTTCATCCATGTGGATGTCTCATCACAATGAACATACCTCGAACATCTCTCTTGTTGATTTAACAATGACTCCACTTCCTTGGGGACCCGATATCCAATTCGTTTCACATTTTGGCCAACAATAAAATTGAACTTGCATACTTTCCGGTTCTCCCACGAACGGCTCGTCTTGATGAATTCTTCAAATATTGTTACTTGTGGAAAGTAGAACTCAAGATAACTCAGCATCTCCAAATTGCTTATGTCCTCTACTATGCTCCGAGCAATGTCTGTCCACCGATGATCTTCAGAGTGAACGTGAACGGTTAGCGCTCCTATTTCCTTGAGACCTGATAAAAAAACTGGGAGAAACCAATTGAGATTCCAGATGTTCATATTCACTTTCATCATCAGGTCCATAAAAAGACAGCTGCAAGCTCCTTATATGTGTAAGTTGGCCAATTTCCTCGGGCAGGTTATAGAGTTCAGTGCCCAGAAGATCCAATGTCTCTATACTGCGCAATTCTCCAATTTCAGAAGGAATCTTTCCAAGACAAAGGCAGTTCCTCAACAGCAGCACTTTAAGCTTTGAAAGCTTAAAAAGTGAATCAGGTAAGATCCTGATTTTCGTATTTGATATGTCCAGAAACCGCAACTCCGGCATGCTGTTGAAAATTGAGGGATGGATAAAAGTCAAATTATTGTTTCTCTGTAGGAATAAAAGCAATGAATGAGGGAAGTTTGACTTCTCTGATAGCTCACGCAATTCTTGTGTTGCCAGATTTAGCATAGCATTCACCAGAGTCCTATCAAGTAGCGCTGGTGGTGGATAATCTCCGATCAAGATAATCTGCGACTGGTTATCCAATTTTACTAATAGGTTATTATCCTCCACAACCACCAAATAATGTTCCTTCTCTTGAAAAGGGAGGCCTGGAATACTCTCTCCATGATCATTACTTTTTACTGTCTCTAATGGAATAAAGTTCAGCTCCAGAGGCTCCACCTTCGGCAGCTTTTTTCTCCCTTTGTTTTAATCTATTTTTCATGTTCTCCGGTGAGTCCTTGCTCGATTCTCTGAAGTTGACACACGAAGGCAAGTCAGAAACAAAAATAAGAAGACTCGAAGCAGAAGAAACATTGACACTTACCCAACAGGGCTTCCTCCAAATAACTGTCCACAGAAAAATATAACATCAGTATATAAACATATATATCTAAGAGGGTAAAGAAAATTTAGACTATATTATTCAATTATTCAATTTATGACTTTGGCGTGAAAAAAACTACCTATTGGCCACTCAAGGGTCATACAATGACCCTTCCTAGTGAAATTAGTAAGTATTACTTAGTGTTGTAAATATTTGCATTAAAGTTTGATCATAAATCAAACACAATCAAACTAGTGAAAATTTTAAAAATCCAATATGTTTCAGTGAATGCATATGGTGACCAGTATGCTTTAAGAAATGTTTGTTTTATATCATTTTGCTAGTGCAGTACAGGAAGTTGGATATATGATTTGTGCAAGGGCTTGCTGGTGGAGGCCCATTTCTAAGGCACTCACCACGACACTTTTGGAAAGTTTGTCCAAACAATGTAAGAAAATGTTGTGTTATATTGTACGTAGCATACTCGTGCTACTCTGAATCCAAAACTCGTTCTCCTACTCCTCTCTTGTTGTTACCAAATAGTCTATGCTTATATACTTTGAACACCAAAGTTTTAAAATTTTAGTAACTACACTCAAATGATTGACTGTTTACACCATAGAAGTCAGAAAGTGGATCGTTTTCTAGAAACTAAAAGTGGCACTACCTCTGGAAAAGTAAAAAGGTTCTGCAGTAACTAAAGCCATCGAATAAGTCAATAGACTTCTTGAACTATTTAACAATAATTTAACTTATGTCGATACCTCTGTCAGAACTGCAGCAGCTGCTTCAGCATGAGGTGGGAGATAAGCAGCAGGCGTTGGTGCAAAAGGGCTGGAAGCAGCGGGTCTTGAATTGGGTTGAGCAAATTTTGGCCCTTGCCCTGAAATATTAACCATCTCAGTTTTGTACCTTTAAAGTTTAAAAACCTAAATAAGATGGTATTTTGCAAAATAACAAGTGCAAGCAAAACAATGAACCTTGTTTTGTTGTGTAATCTAATTTCAACGAGTCAATAGATTTCAAAACTTCCGTGATATCATCAAACTTATCAGGTGACTCTGGTTTCCTGTCTACCTGTAGATTGAGGACAAAACACTAGTTAAGCAAAAGAACAAAATTCCCAATAAACACATAACACCAGAAATAATTACCTGAAACAATTTGTCAAACATCCTCTTGAAAAACAATGTGCCGTTGTGGTGGAATATTGTGATCCTTCAAAATGAAAGGAATAAAAAAAAAAGCAATAAATAAATCATTTTACAAATTAGACTGCTAAAGTATATATAATGAGAGGTAAAAAAATCCAAAAATTGCAAAATCAACTTATCTGAGTTTCTAGTTTCTAAATACCAGTTACAGTGCGGGAACGTGGAGTCAAGCATATTACTAATTGGCCAATAAATTTGTAACATGTTTCAATAGCATCTTAAGGTAGTCTTAGGTAAATAAGCAAATTTCTAAATGTAGAAATTCCAAAAAATAAGCATTAAAAACATTATTATCAAAAAATACTATTCAAAGTATAATGTAAATCCTTTCTTGTTTCCTATATTTTATTCGTGCGAGATTTTGGCATACCATTCTGCGTTTTAATTATGATCTAAGTGACTATAAAGATTTAAGAAAATGCTACAGGTCCACAGTTAGCCCAGATCTGGAAGCAATTAACTGAGTTCAACATCTAATTGAGCAAACTAGGTTGAAATCTTAATGTTGAACAGGCAATGAAGATATGATATTTTCTGTTTATTAACTAGTTCCATTCTTGGTTGTAAAATGAGATCTCGGCCCGCTTAAACGGCATCCAGGCGCTCGGCGGCCGACGGCCGTTAGTTTAAAAAAGCGCGAGGCGAGCCGAGGCGACAAGGGTGTGAGGCGCGAGGCGAGCGCCTCAAGGACCCTTTACCAATAATATATATAAATTATATTTATATAATATTTATAACTCAAATTATATATATATATATATATATATGTCATTAAACAAATAATTTATGAAATATAGCAAAAATAATAGATTCAGTAATTAAAATTCATGTTTAACATTTCACAAGATCACAATCAAGTAAAAAACATTAATCCAAGTCCCAATTCTAAAATCCAAAATCTAAAATAAAAGGAAAAAAAATCTAAAGAAAAGCAGGGGTAGACATTTGCGAGGGAATGGGAAGCGACAGTTTAAAAAGAGAAAAAATAAAAAAAAATATCTAACAGCTTGCAGGGCTGACTGGCGGTGGCGCGCAGGACTGACCACCGGCAGGGCGGCGCAGGGGGGCGGCTTCAAGAATAATAAATTGTGTTTTCTGAATGTGTCGAGGGTTGGGGCGGGTTGTTTGTGGGTATAATTAGGTTTATATTTGTATAGATTTAAATATTAAAAAAAAACAAAAAAAAGTTAAAGAGTTACTCATATTCTATGAGGCGACTGCATCATCGCCTAGGCGCGCCTCACCTCGCCTCGGATGCCTTAGGCACGCATCAAGTTACCTGCGAGCATCACAGTCCGAGAGGCGGTCCGGCCTGTTTCGAGGCGCGCTTTTTTAAGCAAAGCGCCGGCCATCCCGAAAATCCTATGATCGCTGCTATTCCTTGGCTGAAGTGGGGTTACTTGCTATGACAGCTTTATTCAGAGTTATCGAGGTAGGTGGAGGTAATATTGATGTGCATAACTATAATTGTGAAAGGATGAGAAGAAGAATAGGTTGGTAGAGTAAAGAAAATTGTTTTTACAGAGATGGTCTGAGGGAAGGAGACGACAAGAAAGAGAAAATGGGGGGGAGGTAGAAAAAAGAGAAAAAGAGAGACACTGTATGTATATTGGGAAGATAAAAAAATAAAAAAAGAAGAGTTGAATTGAAATGTACATTGGAAGGAGGAAAAAGTATATTGGGAAGAGAGACTATATCAAAATTAAAGTGAATGGGAAAAAAATGAGAGTAAGACAAATAAAATCTTAGATGCAAATAAATTAAAATAAAAAATATATATTTTAGGCGCCGATCAGAATGCTTAGGCGCTTGGTTGGTTCCATTAAAGAAGCAATACTTAAATATTTAAGGAAACAAAGATAAATGCACATACCCATTGTCAACCTGCAGTCTTGGAGCTGTTCTAGCAGTCATAAAATACTGTCCGTTTGGGGACCACTCACTTGTTACTGATAATTCAGCTCTAGCAGCTCCCAGTTTCTTCTTTTCAATATAATCCCAAAATGCCTAAAACAAACTTAACTTGTTAGACCAAAAACTATCAATCAAAAGAACTGATACATCAACCACAAGAAAAACACAATACACCAAGTGGAGTGAAACAAAAAGAGGCAATGGAAAGAAAACAAATTTCAATATGAATTATGGAAAATATACTGCAAACAAGTCTCAAACAATGATTGGATTATGGAAAGCATTCTTGTAGCTATTCAATTTTGACGCAGTAAATAATTAGAAAAAATGACATGAATACTATTTCGTGCCCGAATTTATTATGTTTTGTGTGCGTGATATATAAGATATACCAAGCTTTTTATAGCCTTATCTAATCTGAACACTGAAGTTACGCCATCACCCAGTCATCCGCAACTCTCAGTAGGACAAATTTATATTGACTTATCTTCTAGGACAAAATGAAAAACTATGTAAAGCTGAAATGCACAGTCATATAACTGCCAATGCAACTGTATACCGCATGCCCATCAAATAACTACCACAAGCTACTAAGCATCTTTATTTAACATATCCAGTCACCTTAAGGTCTATGAGCGATATGAAGGAATTGCACAAATAGAACTTATAAATTGAAAACAAAAAGAAGCGCAGATCAGAAAAATATGACATCACTCAATAGAAGCAAATAATAGTTTGGTGGAGTGTACCAGGTCAACATTACCAAAGCCTGCCAAACATATAACTGTACAGTAGTTTTAAGGATACAAATGAATATGAGGAACTGTGCAGAGAGAGAGAGAGAGAGAAAGGCAGAGGTGATGAAATCAAGAACCCATTTTATTTATAAAAGGATACACTTTCCTTTTGGATTCCATCTAACAGTATCGTATGGGCCTGTCCCAAGCTCCAGCAGAGGTTTGCATTTTGTGTCAAATATTGTCACCAACACAAAATATCATTGTGCTTAAAACTATCTCCGACTTCTTTTGTCATACATGTCTAAACATTTTCAAAGTTAGAATTCAACAAACTTCAAGACCAGAAAAATCTGGAAGAGTTGAAATAGAACAGGATACATACGCAATGTATTTAACCTTTCAATTTTACCAAAACAGAGGGGCAGTTCATATCTCAGACTATGCTATTGAGAAATATCAGGGATCCAATACAAAATAAGAAAATAAGGATACATCCATAAACAGCTGCAAATTCTTTACCCGAAAAAGACCACTGTACATCATGTATGGGCCCCTCCTTACCTGCCAAAGTATTCCAGTTTATTGGCACGTTACTCAATCAACTATTTGGCATATTCACTCAGCTGATGATAGAATTGAAAGTAACACATACGGAGTGGCACAATTCCCTCATACGTTCCATCTGTAGTCAAATAGTTCAGCTTTGACTCCCCATAATAACTTTGATTTGCTTTATCAATATCTGACTGCACAACAATCAAGAGCCCTTTGGAACCATGGTTCCAATGCAATTGAACCAAAGAACATCCAAAGAAACTTTTACAGGCAACAGGCTCATTCTGTGACTCCTTCGCACAAGAAAATATTTGAACATTGGTTGGCATCCACTACACAGACAAACAAAGTCGATGTTATACTTATGTCAACTAAGATAGTCAGCATTCAAACATCAGAAATGTTAAATAACCTAGTCATAAAGCCACATTTTCCAACATCCGATTATTTATGTGCCCTTTAAAATATTGAACAACCCATCTAGGGACAAGACTCGATATATTTCTCCAGAACCTCAATTAAGAACTCCTTAGCCTTGAGTTGCAATTTCCCTTTTGCAGTACTTAGATGAAACTCAGAACCTCAATTAAGACATAAGTAGCCTTGAGCTGCAATTTCCCTTTTGTAGAACTTAAAGAGGAAATTCAGAGCCTCAATTAAGACATACGTAGCCTTTGAGTTCAAATTTCCATAGTACAGAACACGAAAGTAAAATGGCAGCTCAATGAATCAAAAACAAGCAAAGAAAAATGAAAGCAATAAAGAGGTGGACCAAGTTTTGGAATTAGAACCTTTGATTCAGGAACGACTACGGCAACATACGAGGCAGGTGTCCTCGAAAGCTCAAATGCAGCAATCCCAGGCACCCCAAGCCGACGAACAATCCCTTTTGAGAAATCTCCAGGGTCAAAGAACTGCACCTCATTCGTGGACATACGGCAAACTACAGCTTCATCAGAGCTAAACCGGATAGACGGCCTAAAAAACAGGACGAAGAAACAACGTTACTCAAACTGAGAAACCAGTAGCTCCATACAAAAATTACCAAAACATACCAAGTCGCTTTCGTCATGTTCTTCTGGAATGCGTGATAAACTGATTCGCCCGTCTCCGTCTTCCACAACACGACATTCTTAACCGGCGGAGAGGATGGTTTCTGAAATGTCTGCACGTATGTCCCGCACGGTGATATGCTGGCCGCAAGAACATTGGGAACTTGAAAAGCCCTAATTTCCACCAGATTTCTGGAATCGGATAGAATAACCATGAGCTTCGATCCATCGTCGCTGAATTTTGTGTTGGTACATTGAATTTTACCTAGCTTAATTCTGAATTCCCCATTGCTGAATGGGGGACCACTCCAAATAGTTAAGCCCCCTGAATCTCTCACTAGAATATCCAGTGATGGAGACTTTTTGACAGCCATTGACGATTTGACGCCTGTGAAAGATGTTCCCAAACTAGGTTTAACAGTTTATCTTTGAAGATGTGAAAGCTTCTAAATTATCAAATATTTGAACAATCCTCTTTCCTTTCAAATCACTTTTCATAAATCTATATTATATACTGTTAATGTTTAAAAATGCCCTATTTTATAAAACATGTAATGAAAATACCCCTTTTTATAAACATATCCAAGAAATGCCCCAAAGTACAATATCTGACATGTTTTTGTGTTTAAAAATGCAATCAAGACAATCATTTGGTGATGATTTGCATTTAATTAGGATAAATTATTTTTTAAAACTTGATTGTGTTTAAAAAAAAGAAAAAAAAAAAAAATTGGATCCCACCGGTTTTTCGCGGTGATGACCGGTCGGCACCGGTGATGACCGGTTCAGACCGGCGGTGCCGACCCAAAATTGAATTTTTCTTTTTTTTTTTTTTTTTTAAAAAGGCGGTGATGACCGGTTTTTTACGATGCCTACCGGTCCATTTGCGGTGATGACCGGTTTGAACCGGTCTGCATCCCTTCCCCTTTTTTTTTTTTTTTAATGTGGTGATGACCGGTTTTTTCACGATGCCTACCGGTCCATTAGCGGTGATGACCGGTTTTTTGACGATGCCTACCGGTTTTTTTTTTTTTAATTGCAATTTTTTTGTTTTATTGTATGAATAATGTAATTTTCAACAATAATTTAGGGCATTTTTATTTGATAAAGTTGTGTTGGATGAGTTGTTACTATAAATGTACAGTATTGGCAGGCTTGCTGATAGCCTTTTTTTGGACTAAATCAATGAACAATGAATTCAGTTGTTGAAAAATACAGTGAAATGCTCTTGAATACTGAATTCATTTGTTGAAAAATACAGTGAAATTGAACATTAAACATTAAACACCAAAAATATCAATATAAACGATATTGAAAATTAGATAATTAGAATTACGAAAAATACTTACGAAGAATTGAGGTCGCAGAATCCGAACCCTTTGTTGAAGCTGATAGTAACTCCTCTGCAGTGACTGGACGTAGCAATCGATGACCTCCATAGATAACGGCTGTTCAATATTCTCTATAAAAGAGAAATAAGATTGTGGCCACACTGTATTGTCGTTAAAGGATTTCCTACTAATTCCTTCACCCATGCGTCTCCACGCATCATAGTTGTCCTCTAACACGCAACTGATTCCCATCGGCCGTCCATCATCGCCCTGAAATGAAAAGAACATTACACATCATATACTTAAATTAAAGAAATGTTAATATGTTACATCAAATACCTGCAGTTCAATATCGCGTGCAAGCAAATAAACCATTTGGCTTGAAGAAGGTTGATCCAAATCAGGTATTTGCTGGCGAGACAGGCGCTCTGTGCTGCGTCTCCTTTCAGTAGAACGACGACCGGCACTCCGTCTCCTCTCATCAGTCCGACGATCTGTGCCAATATGAAACTGCTCTGGGACAACTAAATCAGTATCTCTACGAACCTCTCTGTCTACTGATGTGCTAGGTCTAGCAGAGTGGTGGGAAGTACTGGGCCTAGTAGAGTGGTGGGAAGTACTAGGCCTCTGCTCGGGACTGTCCATCTGTATCCCTCGCCCAACTGACCTTTCTCTATCATCAGTACGGTTACCACATCGCGCTGAGTTGATCAAATCTGTGACTACTCGGGTAACATGAGGAATAACTCTATCTATCAATGCATTGTTCACTGCAACGTCAACCGCCCTTTGCACCGCAGCGTCAACTGCCTCAGTAACTATATTCCGATGCCTATCCATAAAGGAATGAGATGGCCGGAATCTCCTAGACTCACTTGACTCTCCACTAGATGAAGTCATATCCCTCCTCGAACGAGTGCGCCTATGTGATGCTCTCGAGCTCTGCCCTTGAGAATGAGATTGTGCCCCAAAACCTCCCTGAACACCACCCTGATCACCGTGATCACCTCCCTCATCACCCCCATCAGCACCCTCATCACCACCCTCATCACCACCCTCATCACGACCCTCATCACCACCCTGATCATGACCCTCATCACCACCCCTTTGTCCTCTAGACCCCTGTCCTATAGAAATGCTCTGTGATCGACGATCACCTCTCTGTCCAACAGGACGTACTGGATTTTCTGGTCGTCGAAAGTTAACACTTAGGGACTCCTCCGACTGAGAAGAAGTGTAGTAGAAAAGCTCTTGTTCATACGGAAATGGGATTAGGTTGGAGAAAACTTGAATCTACGATAAAATAAAAGACAATTAGAAAATTTGTTAGTTTACAAATAAGTAATTTAGATAAATGCAATACCTGTGCACGAGCAAACCAGGCTTGCCAATCAATCGTAGTTGGCCTTGTAAACTTCCACTTCATAAATCGGGGAATTAGAGCAGGATTCTCTAAAATGGCACAACTACCACCCAAGTCCGGAATGGCCTCATAGGCCCAAACCTACAATAGATTTGTTTGAATTATAACTCATCAACTTTACATATTTACTAAATACATAAAAAAATAAATTATACCTGCAAAATCCAAATAGGACCGCCCAAATGAAGAGTCCCTTTTGCTTCTACCCTCGTGTGAGCCTGCTCTAAATAGTATGATAAAGACTTAAACGCATATGCTCCCCACGGAAATTGGTTCCAACTACTCCAATTATCTACCAAAACAAAGACCCAACTCTCGATCTTACGTTTTTCAGAAAACCCTAACACAAAGCTCCACATGGCTAATATGTTGGCCACTCTCAAATACAATTCATGATTATTCTGGTGAACTAAACCAGCCTTAAATTTGTTTAATAACTGCTTAGCTGTGATAGATTGACCATTACAGAACAACCTATACACCGACGAATCAGAAGGATCATGATCAGCACATGGATCAAAATGAGTGGGTCCAAATGTCAAACCGGTCACTAGTGCAAACTCACCCACCCCTAAAGAAATAGTCTGCCCACCAATATGAAACCATAAAGCTTTTGGGTCGGGACTTGTAATTTGGTAACTTAACAGTTGCAGTAATGGCTGCAAGGCACTAGGTCCATTTTTTTTCCACATTAACAAATTTCCAAATGGGCCATTCATAAAACTAGTAACCAAATTATCACCCCCTATTGAATACAACGTGTCACTAATAGTCTCTATTGTTGTAACCTTAGTGCATAAATTAATCTTACAAGTAGCATTACGTAAAGCGGGTCTAATAAATTCAACCTGCACAAATTCATTACAAAATAATCAAAAATCAACCTAATGTTCAATTCCAAAACAACATATCCTCAATCTTAATTTCCAAAGCAACATAAACAATTGTACTAGCATAAATAGCAACAATCATACTCATTTTCACTTCCAAATCAACATACAAATGGAGAGAGAAACAAATTTCATGCAAAATTTTTGAATTTAAGGCCAAAATTTCAACAAAATTTAACATAAAGATTAAGAATAAACAATCAAAATAAAGGTAGAAATGGAGAAAAACAAACTGACCTCATCCATTTCTTCAAAAAAAACGATGCCGACTTCGAAAATTGGTGGAGGTTGCCGACTAAGATTGGGGGAAAAATGGTGAAGAATGGGAAAGAATGGGGAAGATGGGGATGGTTCGTGAGTGAAAATGAAAGGGGAGGAACTCAAACCAATAATACAAGTGAGTCAAAAAAATAAAATTTGATGAGAACCGGTCGGCACCGTCCGGACCGGCGGTCGGCACCGTGCCTGACACGGTCGGCACCGTGACGGTGCCGACTCCTTCACTTTTTCTTGTTTTTTCCCGGTCGGCACCTTATACTTTATATATTCTCTCATTTTATTTTTTTTTTTGGAGTAGGGATGGGATAAGACAACAAAATTGTGTTTTCAAAAAAATTTTGGTTTGAATTTTACAACTTTTTCACAAAAGTTTTCAACAAGATTCGAAAACATGTCAGAAAAATGTACTTTAGGGTATTTCTTGGATGATTTCATAAGATGGGGCATTTTTTAGATGTAAGATAAGGAAATGGGGTATTTCAGATTTTTTCTCTATTATATATATATATATATATATATATATATATATATATATATATATATGGTTACCCATATCCCCTATGTTATATGAAGCCAAAATCCAACTATTAAATCTGAATTTGGACGGTTTAGATTTAGTTTAAAATTTAAAATTCTCGGTGCATTATTTAGTTCAACATACTACATTATTTGGGCATAATAGTAATTTTGATACCCACAATTTGAATTACGTCAAATATGGAGTGCATATATCAAAATTGCATTATTCTCTCTCCTCTTAAGTTTTCATAAAACTTTAAACAATCATAACTCACTCAATTTACATTATTTTTCCACATATTATATATCAAATTAAAGATAATTTAATTATCTTTCAAACGAAATTCATATTACATATGTTCGAAATAATATATATGTCGCAATACTAAATAATGTAGTAGCCTAAACTAAATAATGTAATATAATACAAAGGTTAATGTAATGATATATTTAAAAGTACTTTAATGTTAATTAAGTAATAAGAAGAATTAGATAATGTTATTCGATGAATATAGATAATGTAGCATAATATAAAAAATAATGCATTGACATATTATGTTGCATTATTCGTATTCATTGTGCATTATCTAAATCAACTTATTGGTATTACAGTATTACATTATTATTTGTATTATGTTACATTATTTAGTTTTAGTTATTACATTATTTAGTTTTACTATGGTTATCTTATTCCCAACATATGCAATAAGAATTTCGTTTGAAAGCTAATTAAATTATATTTGATTTGATATTATTTTTTCACATATTATATATCAAATTAAAGATAATTTAATTATCTTTCAAATGAAATCCCTATTACATATGTTCGAAATAATATATATGTCGCAATACTAAATAATGTAGTAGCCTAAACAAAATAATGTAACATAATGCAAAGGTTAATGTAATGATATATTTAAAAGTACTGTAATGTTAATTAGGTAATAAGAAGAATTAGATAATGTTATTCGATAAACATAGATAATGTAGCATAATATGAAAAGTAATGCATTGATATATTATGTTGCATTATCCGTATTCATTGTGCATTATCTAATTCTATTATTGGTATTACAGTATTACATTAATCTTTGTATTATGCTACATTATTTAGTTTTAGTTATTACATTATTTAGTTTTACTACGGTTATCTTATTCCGAACATATGCAATAAGAATTTCGTTTGAAAGCTAATTAAATTATATTTGATTTGATATATAATATGCTATGAATGTTACATTATTTATGAAAAATATGGTTCATTATTTGTTTACAATTTCAATATTATACTTGGAGTCAAACTTAAAAATAAAATAAAACACGCTATGAAGAGATAAAGAATAAAAGAGAGTTGTGAGAGGAGGGTGCACCACAGTAGAGAGAGAAAAAAGAGAGATAGAAGAAGAGGAGAGAGAGACGAGAGAGTATGAGAGGAAAGGAGAGAGAGACCATAGAGAGTAGGAGAGAGGAGAGAGTATGAATTTGAGGTGGGAGTTGGATGGATTGAGTAAGTAATATTAATTTATTCATAAACAATGACAAAATTATCCTTAATAAATAATTAAGTAATAAATAAAAAGTCAAAGTCAACATTTTAAAATTTTAATTTGGACCACATGTTTAAGAAAATTAAAGGTTAAGATTTGGACTTATATAACATGTGAGAAGTTGGTAACATATGATCACATATATATATATATATATAGGGGTGCGTTAAAGTGACAAGTACCCCCTTGGATGGGAGATGAGAATGAATCTGGGCCATTTAAAACATGATATGAACGGCCAAGATCATTTTAGGGTGCAATTTTAAAAGCTGCATTCGGTATTATAAAAAAGTTGCAAATTAAGGGTAAATTTGTCCAAAATTTTAATTGCAAGCTACCGCATTAATTCCGTATCCCTCGCTTTTCGCACACGATCTTAAACATATTTTGAATTAATTGCAGTTACCAAACACAATTTCACTCGACAAAAAATCAGAATCCTCTCTAAATTTTTCAACCCTTGTTCTCCAGAAATCGCCGTTACTACTCCGACATTCGTGCGCGATTTGAAGAAAATCTGCAAACGTTGAAGTTTTTGACGTCAAGGTATGATTTGAGCACTGTAATTTACGCATTTCAGCGGTTTTTCCATCTTCCATTCGTCGTTTATACTGAAGGATTGAACCGAACCCTAATTCGTTGATTTTTTATTTTTGGTATTTCTGGCTTAGTAAGAGATTGTTGGTTGTACGCTGTCGAACATGGGGCGAAGAAAAAATGCTCGAAAAACACCAGAGAATCAAGGTATGTTTACCTGTAACTGACATAATGTTGTTAATAAAATAAAATACGGTGCGAAATGTAGTAGAAATTTTGGAATTATTATAAGTACTAAATTGCGAACAACATTGTTTGGGAAATTTTTTTTTTGAAAAAAAAAGATGCGATACAGAACAATGCATCGTTATAATTTTGTAAATACATCGATGTTTATTTTATTTCTGCTGTAACTCATGATAAAAACTTGCATAGATTGTTATATTAGTTCACAAATGAAGATATCAGAATGTGCATCAAGAAAATGTAAATTATAACATTAATATTCTATCAAAACTTGCAGTCTGTTATTGTTGTAATTTTAATATAATTTAAAATTCAATATATTATATCAAATGATATTCATTTGCATTAATGTGTCAAATTATATTGCTGTAATTGGTTTACAAAAGTTACTGTGACCAAGATCTCTACTTAAAGATTTTGTACTTTGAAAAAAATGTTAGCATTATATCTCATATTGCAGTGACAGACGAAAAATTATCTGACACAAATCATAAAAAAATTTGCACTAACTAATATTTTTAAATAGTTGTATTTGTTTGTATAGATAAAAGAATGTTTATGAAAATTGCATTGGTGTATTTTATATATATGCCTTAAGTAACAATGTAAATATGTTTTCGCTTATCTAAATATCAAATACATTATATGTGCATCATTGACATTAATAATATTGCTTTAAATGCTTTAAAATTATTACTGTTTTTATCAACTAAAACTAGCAATCTTTAAATTTCAAATGATTTTATCATTATATCACAATGTGCATTGACAAATGTAAATAAAATGCTTATGCAGGCAAAAAAATTTGCTGAATGCTACTCTTATTTGTAAAATGTTGTCTGTCTGCATTCATTTTTATAGATTCATTAATATAGCTTTGAAATATGTTATATATATGCATTAAGTAATAGTATTTATCTGCAATTATATGATTAATATTTTAACTGGGATTAACACTTTAAAATTGGTTTTAATGTAATAATAGTTAATTTTAGAATGAAATGACAATATGCAATGACAAAAGAAAAGAAGTTGCAGATAAGTGTAAAAATACATGCATTACTTCAAATGTACTTGAAATTCAATGCATTTAAGTATATTGTTAATATCATTTTTATTAGCAATGTATTGATTTGTCTTATATACATGCATTGATGTACAATAACTATCTACATGCTTCAGTAAATTATAAGGATTTGCAGTATGTTACTCTTATTTGTAAAATGGTGTCAGTTTGCATTGTTTTTATAACTTGTCAAATAATTTTTTGTAATTTGTATGATAACAGAGAGGAAAAAAAGGAAAATTCAAGAAGAAGTGGAAGAAGAAAGTGATGACCAAATAGACGAAGGGGATGATTTAGATGATAACGAGTATAAAAAATACCCAATACTTGGTTATAGGTCAAGTCCAAGACAGTACGTTAAGTCACTTAGCAAGTTGAATCAGAAACAAAAAAACGCTATAAAGGAGTTAGGTTTTGGAACATTTATAGATATGAAAGTGAAAGAAATACCGATGCGGATGGGCTATTGGTGTGTAAAAAATTTTGAACCAGTAACTTGCAGCCTACTATTCAATTCTGGGGAAAAAATTCATATAACTGAGCACGATGTGTGGCTGACATTTGGATTTCCAAAAGGGATAACAGAAGTACATAGGAAAAAATTAAATGCAGGCAGCAAGGCCTTAGATGAGTGGGTCAAAAAGATGGGTAAGGATAAGTGGAGCATAAAAATTGCTGATGTAATCAGCGCAATGTTGTCAGATAAGGAGGGGGGGATTTGGTTTAAGACAAACTTCATGGTAGTGATTGAGAGTGTATTCATCGAGACACCAGCTGATGGTTATATTAAGCCAAAAATACTGGAAAATTTAGTTGATGTTGAGAGCATCAAGAATAGAATGTGGTGTAAATATCTCCTAAAAAGCATGATAAGAGCACATGAGCTTTGGGAGTCAAAACCACATACAAAGTTCACAGGGCCTGTGCTGTTCATGACTGTAAGTATTAAATAATTTATCTAATTCAATTAATTAATATTTATGCATTATTACAAGTAGAATAGTTGCATTAAATATTGACAGTAAATGCATTGACAATTACTTCTTATCTCAGATGTTGTACGTAGACAGGGTTTGTCACTACACGAGGGAAGTTACACGACAATTTCCTACAGTGCATGGATGGACAGCACCTATCCTTAGAGCAAGGCAGAAATTTGAAATAAAGAAAGGAGGTTTTGGTCGTGGATGCATTGAAGAAAGCATACAAGTCAGCGAAGATTGTATGTCTAAATTTGAGACTCTAGAGGATGATAATATGGAGGAAACAACCGGGGAAGGTGATGATGAGAAAGCAGAAGGCAAGAAAGGGTTAAACAGCGATGCATACATCAATGAAGTCATTACTTCATTAAACACAGCCGCAACATCTCTTGCTACGGTGATGCAAATGCTGAAAAATGCTCCAGCGGATGTTGTTCAAAATCCAAAGTTTCAAGCTGCAGTGGGCGTTTCCAGATTCCTGATATCTGATGCCTCAACATCAGAAAATATAGACCCACCTGCTACAAAAGCTACTCAAATTCCAATTGATGACAGCCCAGAATTTAATGAGTGTTTGAACAACATGATGGATGCATGGGAGATAATGCAAGAGTTGGCTGAGTATGACTTCGATTTCTCACAGAAGGTAATTTTATAAATATTTTTAACAGTTCAAATTTTAAAAATATATGATACATACAATTGTTTGTATCAGCTTGATGATGGGAATAGAGAAGAAGATGCAACAAACAAAGAGGAAATAGAGAAGGAAACAGTGGTTGAACCAATGAACGTAGATGTTGGCCAGCAAGAAGATACAAACAAGGTACAATTACTAAAAGTATTGAAATTAATAATATATTATATTATTTGAAAAAAACATTAACTATATTTACACTATTTGATGCAGTTTGGGAGTGCAAAAATGAGAGAACTATTAGAAATGGAAGATCGTCCTTCTTTTAGTTTAGGATTAACACAAGAAGTAACTTATTAAAAAAATAAATTGATAAATGCATGTTATTTCTTTTAAAGTAGAATAATGTTACAAACTCATTGTAATTGTAGATGCAAACAAAAGACAAGGAGACACCAATTGAAGACACAGAAGGCATTGTCGCTAATGTCCTGAAGGTTTATCTAATAAATAATCTACTGAATTGAACTATTCTAATTGAAGTGATAATGTAACATTTATGTTAAAATACAGGAACTGGGTACTGATAAAGAAGAAGGTGATTATACAAGAAATGATGATGCATTTGCAGAGGCTTCGATACAGGTTGAGGTAAATGATTTATTTTTAAAAATGCATTGACGTCTAAATAATAATTACTTTGTACAGTATTAAAAATTTGCATTGACATACAAATTTATATGATTTCTTACAATAATTTAGGAAAATGCAGACGATGATGATTTCGAGGATGTTCCAGATGTTGGGAAAAAAAATGAAATACCTATCACAGTAAACAATTCAGATATATACATACATTTTTCAAATCTTAACATTATAAATATTTATATTAAAATGGACTAATATATTTTACTGAATATTACAGATGGGAACAAAAGGTACAGACAAAGGAGAATCAAGCAAGGTAAAAATAATGTATGATTTTTTTTCTTAAATACAAGTTATTGATTAACATCAACTCTGTTTGATATTCAACAATTAAGAAAAGAGGCAGAAAACAGAAAACAAGGAAGCGGAAACAAAGAAAGGTTGCAAGTGCTTTGGCTTCGCCATTCATGATACGGACAATCGATGCAACAACTCCTTTATCACATGATGAGAAAGCAATATACTACTGGGTAGTAAAAGATAGACAGATGAATGGGTAAGTTAATAATATACCTAATTGTGTAAATTAATTTCAATTAATAATATTTTTTTGGCTGCAGTGGAGAAACAGTTTACAACGATGACAAAACCTTCACAACATTTGATGAGTTTAAGTCGTTTGCACCATCTGAGTGCGTCAAATCCGGAATTGTGGATGCATGGTGCTCCTACCTAAATTTCAGAGAAATGTACCGGTCATCCGAATCACCAAAAAGATTTTTCTTCACCACAATCCCATGCGTAAGAACATTGCAAAACGTTAAATTTAAATGTTTAATTTTTATTGAATATATTTCTTTTCAAATATGTAATTTAATAAAAATTTGAACAGAGTTATACATTCATCAACAAACCAGAAGGATGGACTGACGAGAGAGCAGCAGAGACATTCATTGAAAGATGTCTTGCACAGATAAACATGAGAGATGACATTAACTTTGGAAAAATTGACATGGTATGATTTTAACTGTTTTGGTATAGTATTCTTTAACTTGTTACTCAATGTTTCATTATTCATTGTTATTAATTAGCATTATTGTTTAAACAAAGATAGATTTTCATTGCACATTACTAATGATAACATCACAACTACAGGTTTTCTTTCCAATCTGTCAATACTTCCACTACTACATCATGTGTTTCAACTTCAAGCAGAAATCAATTGTCTTGATCGATAATTCCAATCAGCTGGAAAAGAAACCTCTAGCAATGAAGTATGGAGATGGTCCTACAAAGTTGGTAAGTAATTAAATGAATTTAATATAACTGCATAAATTACTAATTGCTGAAAAAGTAATAAAACTTCTTTCTTCTTAATGCAAGGTGAATCTGTTTTATACACTATTAGAGAGGCTTGGATTGGAAGGCAAAAAGATTTTGATTCAAGATTTGGAGATAGAAAGGCTGAAAATGGATTGGAGAAACTCAACCAACAAGACCGACTGTGCTATTTATTGCATGAGGCATCTGGAAACATACAAGGGTGAGAAGGCAAAGGATTGGAATTGCGGGCTATCCAGTAGAAACTCAAAGCCAATATTGAAAAACTTTAGAGTTAAGTTCTGCGGGGAGCTGATTTCAACGAACCTGAATGATGAATCACCCAAGTACGTTGAAGTAGCAAGGAAGTTCTACAAGCAAGAGGTTGACACCAAAACATTTGATTTCAGCAAATTCCTAAATAGCTATAGGTAGTGGGGTGAATTTTTAGCTTTCGTAATTGGTAACTCTTAGATGTTTTTGAAACAATGCTTTTGGAATTTACAACAAGATGACTGTAAGTGGGATGTTCTCATCACTGTTAAGACATGATGCATATCTTAGATATTATATTTGCAGCTGTTTCATGTGTATTTTAAAATTTGTGAACAGGTTTTTTTAGTTTTGCGTATAACATGTTATTTTTTTTACTTAACTAAATGGTTAATTTATCCACAATGACAAAATAAAACAACAATATTACAAATATTACAAATATATGAAAAAAATAATTTATAAAACTTACGAGATAACTAATAAGTATATTACAGTAAAAATCAACAAATATTTTTTGTAAAAAAAATATACACAATGCCATATAAAAAATTACATTGAGTAAACATATTAAGTTGCAATAAGTAGATGAACATATTTGCATTGACTAAATAATTTAAAATAACCGACCCAGTAACATACTTACGATCTCATTAAAATTGCATTTATAACAATTCAATAGTTGCATTGATTAGCAAAAATAATTTGTTCTGTCATTTTTTACAAATATTCCGATTGTTTGAACATTTAAAAAAAACATTAGAACAGTAATACTCATCCATTGAAAAATAAAAATATAATGTAATTAGACTCAATATATCTATATAAAAAAAACAATGCTAATGTTGAAGACATAAACATAAACAAAAGTATCATTTCAATCATTAATATCTTTCCCGCAATTTCTGGAATCATGGTTCGCCAACTGTTTACACTTGAGACAGCGACGCTGCGGCTTTTCCTTCATTCTAGCAGCCTTTTCCTGTCGAGAAACAATACGACTCCCGCTGCCCTTCGTCTTAACTACATCAGGTGGATGAATGTTTACTTCCTCCGGCAAATCCTGTCCATAAAAATTGCCAAACATCTGTCGTTTATCAACAGCATTTGGGATTCCATTATCCATAGAAATTGATTTACCACCATCATCAATAACAGCCAAGAAAGAAGACAATCTGTCAACATCACCATCAAATATTTGAGTCCAGCCATACACAGACTGCATAATATCATTCTTCAGCCTCTTGCTCTCATCAATTCTCACATATGATTCGAAACTGTCAAGCCCAAATCTGCATGACTGCTTAACCAAATGTGTTTTCATCCATCGACGAAGAATATACTTTTCAGGAATAAGCATCATTTGTTTGTTCTTCATAACATAAAAAACATGATTGCACAGCAATCCCATCCTAGAAAACATTTTGCAGCTGCATGTGAACTCTGGACCAATAACATCATAATGAACAACAGCAATATCCTTTAACTCATCAACAATCTTGTACATCTCTCTGCCATCAACTTTTGAAAAATCCAACATGTGACAATAATCACGCGCTGATGTAATTTCATCTTGTACACTCTTAAAAATCTTAGCAGTATAAACAGATGAAGCATGTTTCTCAAATCCAGTCTTTGTGCAAAAACTAGGACAAAAAGACTTATCTAAGTAATTTAACCTGGAACTCTGATGACGTTGAGCATCCAATGCATTATTAAAATGCATCCAAAATTCAAGAAGATTTGACCTTGAACGTGTGTACCTTTTATAAAAACTATTTTCACATTCGGATATAGACGTAGTCCGAACCAAACCACTCATCGGAAAATCCCAAAAATAAGCCGGCACCCAATATTCTTTATTTTCGAACATAGATAAAAACCAGGGATGATCATCAAGCCCAAATGTAGTCATAATTTCATCCCAGCAATATTCAAACACCTCAGACTCTATTAACTCCGACCAAACACATGCATTCAAATCCTTTTTGAAGTCCTCATCAGCACGAAGTTGTTTTGAAACCTTGTCTGCAAGTTTGAGCATAATGTGCCACATGCACCACCTATGTCGAGTGCTATTGAACACTCTTTCTACAGCCACTTTCATACCAAGATCCTGATCTGTTATGATAAGTTTTGGAGAAGACCCCATACAAGCAACAAACTTCTGGAATAACCAAACAAATGATGAAGCATCTTCCTTGGACAACAACCCGGCTGCAAACGTAACAGGTTTACCGTGATTGTCCTTCCCAGTAAACGGTGCAAATATCATACAATATCTATTGAATATAAGATATAAATAAGAGTTAATGCATATATTTAACCTGAAAACTGTAACTATAATATACAAGACATTGCTAAAAATATTTGTCAAATAAAAAATGAAAATTTAAAAAAAATTACAAAAAACAAATTAGAACTTACTTGTTTGTAGAATATGTCGTGTCAAATGCCACTATATCACCAAAAATCTGATAATTCATTCGGGAGATAGGATCACACCAAAATAATCTCATAAGCTTATCATCGGCATCGATCTCATATTCATAAAAAAATGTTTCACACAACTCTTTTCTCTTTCGCATTTCATTAAGCAACATCTGAGCATCGCATCCTTCGACAAAAGCTTTCATGTCTCTAGCAAAATTTCGAACCTCTAACACTGAAAATCCAATATTGTCATCCCCACCCAATAATTCAGATAACAAATTATGTGCTGCAGTAGGACCAATGTTGGATTTACAACAGTCTAAGATAAATTGCCGATGAACAGGATCTAGCTTACGATTGATCTTCATGAATTGTCTATGCTCAACTTCCACTAATTCATGATTATGTTCTTCTACAAAATCATGAACAACATAGCCCATGCAGCCAGCAAATTTGAAAGTAATCTTTGCCTTACAACCACAACGTGATGAAATACGCCTTCTAACCTTCAGATTTTCATCAACAACCCCTCTACCCAAAGTATTTGGATTAATGAACTTGTCGCCCTCTCTATTGCAAACAACATATCTCCAAATGATAACATTGTCAATTTTGGTTGAATGTGCCAAACGAGTATCAAAACCCACATTCCTAGCATAATGCTTGTAGAATTCAACACCCTCATCCAATGTTGTAAAACATTGTCCTTTAAAAGGTTTCAATACATCTTCACAAAGTGGAATGAAAACAACTGCAATAATAATTTTAAAATTACAGACAGTACAATATATTTTTAAAAATAGATGCATTGGTAAAATATTTATAAACGCATTAACTAATTAACTAAAGTTGCATTAAAGTATTATTCAAGTTACCACCTACAGAGATCAATACATAAAAGATAACTTAAAAAAACTCACCCTGCTTTTAATAATGTATGTTTATAGGCTCTGTTAATGCAACTAACCAGGCTACGTAAATGTAACTACTTATATAATTGAAAATTTAAAATAATATAAAAAAACCCAGACAAAAACAATACCTTCATCGCTTGAATTCTTGGTTACCAGTTCCTAAAACCTAAAAAAAAAAAACATAGTTAACAATTAAAAAACGTCTAATTAACATAAATTGAAAGAGGATCACTTGCAAACTAAAACGATTATGTCAATAACAATCGAAAAAACAACAAAATATGTATAGCATCAAATTAAGTACAACGATTATCTCAAAAACAATCGAAAAAACAACAAAATACGAATAGCATCAAACGAACATTGAAAGTGAAGACAGATTACCAGGGTACGAAAAATCTCAACCGCTGCTTCTCTTCGATCGTCTTCAATTATAGAGAAGAAGATATACAATTATTTTGTTCGATCACGTTGATTTGTAGGGTAGCAGATCGCGATATGAACATATGAATATACAGACGAAATCTGCGTGATCATTGCCAAAGTTAGTTACAGACAATCAGGAAAGAAAATTATGTAAATGCAAAAGTACCATACCACCCTTATTACATTAAAATAATTATAAAAAAAAATAAATTAAGCTAAAATCTGGACCGCTCAACATGATAAATAGAAGGATAGGATTCATTCTCATCTCCCATCTAAATAGAACTTGTCATATGATTACGCCTCTATATATATATATATATATATATATATATGTGAAAAACCTCAACCAAAAAAAATTCCCCAAAAAATGCTTACCATATATCATTTAATAATATTTTTGGTAATTAACAATAAATATGGTAAATATGTAATTATATTTCCCAAAATAAATCTACAATAAATAAGAAAATAATAATAATTATCAAATAATAATTAAAATTCAATTATAAAAATATAATTACATAAAATATCAGTATAACAAATCAATTAAAGATAATTATGTATTATTACTAATATTCTAAAATAATTATATATATATATATATAGCTTATTCTTAGGTAGATTTATATTTTAATAGATAATTATTTCCTATTTTTATTTATGTCCTTATTAAATCATTGATTTTATTAATAGTCTATAATAAAAAAACTCAAAAATATATACTAATTAATTGAGTAATTTGAAGTACAAGTTTTAATTGATTAAAAGTTTTAAAGTGATCTAAATTCTATTAAAATTTAATATTTCATTACTATATATTTTCACAAAAAATATAATGAATATGATTTTATAATGAATTATAAAAAAAAATTATATACTCTGCGCATAGAAATTTAGTATATATTAAAACAACACCCCTCATAAAGATTATTTTTCCCCCCAAAATAACATACCAAAAATAATTATGTGATATATTAGGTAATTAAAGCTAAATATAGTAGGTATATTATGTTATTAGAAGCATGATAAGAGTCAAAGCATGTGTATTCATGTGAGTTGGTTGAGGATTTGGATTTATAGAAAGATAATAGAGATGATCGTACGTTGAGGTCATCGTGTCCTAGAAACGTTGTCCTAACTTGGATATTCCCGACTGTTGTAGGAGGTTAAAGTCGGAGAAGTTAAGCACATTAGATGGGAGCATCTATACCATAAAGCCTAAAATCAGGTGGGAAACTATTTAAAGTATAAAAGCAAATGTGTATTTTCTTTTCAAAAACGTGTTAAATGTTTTGTTTTAAATGAGATGCTATGCATGTTCTGTGCTATTATATATGTCCTCTGTTTGAATGCTAACAACAGAGAGGTATTAATGAGACAAGAACCATGTACACTTAGTACTTGCGCTACTATTATTAATTTGTGAAGGTTAGCTACATTAAGCTTGTAAGATCGGGTGAAATGGTAGTGACCTTAAACCCTGGAAGGACAAGAAGCACGAGTGAAATGGTAGTGACCTTAAACCCTGCAAGAAAGTAATTGATTATTTATATACGATCGGATCTCGATGCTGTGTGTTCCGAGATTAGTGCACTTTGATGATAGTGGGTTGAGTGTGTATTCATTCATAACTAGTCATCGTAACTCAGAAGTGGGCCAGCTTCCAGTTACAAAATGATAATAGATATAATAACATGTTTCAACAAAACCCCGTGTTTATTTGTGTGAGTTGCATAGCATATTCTCATATATAATGTATGTTTTGGGCATATTTTCCATTGGGTACATTAGTACTCAGCCCCTTGTATTGTTTATAAAATACGCAGGTTGAGCAGCGAGGATGGGCGTACGGGCTTGTAAACCGGTGAAGTGAAGAGTTTTTGAACCCGTAGATCCTGAGATATACATCTTCATATGCATATCTCCTCCACGTTACACACACGCTGCCACACACTCTGTTATTCCTTCCCATCTTTTGAATGTTGAATTATCTGAATACTGTTTCTTTAACTCAGACTCGAAGTATAACTTTCGATGTATTTAATTATCTTTCAATTTATTCAAGTCTTCCGCTTATTTTAAATGAGTTAATGTTTGGAAAACCTGAACATCAATGTAACGCGACTCCAAATTAGGGAAGGTCAGTTGGGGGCGTTACATATATTTTACAATTATTTATGAAAAGTGATTTGAGAGGAAAGAGGTCTAACGATTGTTCAAATATTTGATAATTCGGAAGAAGCTCTCACCTCTTCAAAAGATAAACTGTTAAACCCTAGTTTCGGAAGATCTTTCACAGACATCAAGGTAGACTGAAAACCAGAGTCACCTGATAAGTTTGGAAGTTTTGAAATCTATTGACTCGTTGAAATTGGATTACACAACAAAACAAGGTTCATTGTTGTAATTTTTCAAAATAACATCTTATTTAGGTTTTTAAACTTTAAAGGTACAAAACTGAGATGGTTAACATTTCAGGGCAAGGGCCAAAATCTGCTCAACCCAACCCGTTGTTTCCAACCACCGCCTGCTGCTTATCTCCCACCTCACGTCGAAGCAGCTGTTGCAGTTCAGACAGAGGTATCAACATAAGTTAAATTATTGTTAAATAGTTCAAAAAGTCTATAAAATTATTCGATGGGTAGAACTTTTTAACTTTTCCAGAGAGTTATTTATTTTTTTGGGTGCAAACCCTAATATGTAGAAAACCTAAACCCTAAACCTAATTTTGCCACTTTTAGTTTATAGAAAATTATCCACTTTTTGACATTATGGTGTAAACAGTCAATCATTTGAGTGCAGTTAGTAGAATTTTAAAATATAATTACCTAGGATTTCTACGGTAAAATTTTAGATTAATTCTAAAGCAATCTATAGATAAATTAAAAGTTATCATGATAAGGAAAGAACAATTAAGAAATTTATAATAAAGGAAAAATTAATCAGTTATTGATATGCAGGATACATTCCTTAAAATATGCAAATTACAAAATTTATAAATATCTAAAATGTTAAAATAGAATTACATATAATTTATAATATTTAGTTTGGGATTTATTAGAAAGGATCATGATTAATTTGTTTTATTCATTATGTCTCCTGATTAAAAAAAGTAATACTCCCTCCGTCCCAAACGAGTAGTCCCTTTTCTTTTCGGCACGAAGATTAAGAGTTGTGAGTGTAGTGAAATTAATATTTTATTGGTGAGTGTGAAAAAATTTGATATTTTAGGAAAGTGGGACTAATTTATGGGACAAACAGAAATGGGAAATGAGACTACTTGAACGGGACGGAGGGAGTAAATAATATCATAACATTAATCTTACCTGATTCTACTAATGTCATAATACGTTTTTTTAATTTTAAATCATTAATCAAATCAGAATTCAAATAATTCAAATCATAAATTAGATTGCTATTATTTTCATAAGTACTTGGCGATTAACTTTTAATAATATTTTGAATAAATATTCTTATTAATTTAAACTGAATATTTATACTTTTATTTATTTATTATACAATAATCTGCAACCTAAATAATAGTTATTCCCTATAATACCATAATTTAATTAAATTATTGTCAGTTAAGGAACTCGATACTTATTTCATGAACAATTAATGCAACTGAATATTTTCATATATTATCTTCCGCCTTAGTTTAATATAGATATAGATATAGATATGATTACAACTCTATATAATTAAAAGAATAATTGTTAATAATTAATAAAAATGGTAATAATTATATATTTATCATATTTTATTAATAGTTACCAAATATATTTTACAATTATTTATGAAAAGTGATTTGAGAGGAAAGAGGTCTTTCTTAAAAACGATTGTTCAAATATTTGATAATTCGGAAGAAGCTTTCACCTCTTCAAAAGATAAACTGTTAAACCCTAGTTTCAGAAGATCTTTCACAGACGTCAAGGTAGACTGGAAACCAGAGTCACCTGATAAGTTTGGAAGTTTTGAAATCTATTGACTCGTTAAAATTGGATTACACAACAAAACAAGGTTCATTGTTGTTATTTTGCAAAATACCCTCTTATTATGTTTTTAAACTTTAAAGGTACAAAACTGAGACGGTCAACATTTCAGGGCAAGGGCCAAAATCTGCTCAACCCAATTCAAGACCCGCTGTTTCCAACCAACACCTGCAACTTATCTCCTACCTCACGTCGAAGCAGCTGCTGCAGTTCTGACAGAGGTATCAACATAACTTAAATTATTGTTAAATAGATCAAGAAGTCTATTTAATTATTCGATGGGTAGAACTTTTTTACTTTTCCAGAGGGTTATTCATTTTTTTGGGTGCAAACCCTAATATGTAGAAAACCCAAACCCTAAACCTAATTTTGCCACTTTTAGTTTCTAAAAAACTATCCACTTTCTCACATCTATGGTGTAAACAGTCAATCATTTGAGTGCAGTTAGTAGAATTTTAAAATATAATTACCTAGGATTTCTACGTTAAAATTTTAGATTAATTCTAAAGCAATCTATAGATAAATTAAAAGTTATCATGATAAGGAAAGAACAATTAAGAAATTTATAATAAAGGAAAAATTAATCAATTATTGATATGCAGGATACATTACTTAAAATATGCATATTACAAGATTTATAAATATCTAAAATGTTAAAATAAAATTACATATAATTTCTAATATTTAGTTTATGATTTATTAGAAAGGATCATGATTAATTTGTTTTATTCATTATATCTCCTGATTAAAAAAACTAATAAATAATATCATAACATTAATCTTACCTGATCTTACTAATGTCATAATACGTTTTTTTAATTTTAAATCATTAATCAAATCAGAATTCAAATAATTCAAATCATAAATTAGATTGCTATTATTTTCGTAAGCACTTGGCGATTAACTTTTAATAATATTTTAAATAAATCTTCTTATTAATTTAAACTGAATATTTATACTTTTATTTATTTATTATACAATAATCTGCAACCTAAATAATAGTTATTCCATATAATATCATAATTTAATTAAATTCTTATCAATTAAGGAACTCAATACTTATTTCATGAACAATTAATTAATGCAGCTAAATACTTTCATATATTATCTTCCGCCTTAGTTTACTATAGATATAGATATAGATATGATTACAACTCTATATATTTTAAAGAATAATGGTTAATAATTAATTAAAATGGTAATAATTAAGTATTTATCATATTTTATTAATAATTACCAAATATATTTTACAATTATTTATGAAAAGTGATTTGAGAGGAAAGAGGTCTTTCTTAAAAACGGATTGTTCAAATATTTGATAATTCGGAAGAAGCTTTCACATCTTCAAAAGATAAACTGATAAAACCCTAGTTTCGGAAGATCTTTCACATACATCAAGATAGACTGGAAACAGGAGTCACCTCATAAGTTTGGAAGTTTTGAAATCTATTGACTCATTGAAATTGGATTACACAACAAAACAAGGTTCCTTGTTTTGCATGCACTTGTTATTTTGTGAAATACCATCTTACTTAAGTTTTTAAACTTTAAAGGTACAAAACTGAGATGGTTAATATTTCAAGGCAAGGGCCAAAATCTGCTCAACCCAATTCAAGACCTGCTGCTTATCTCCCCACCTCACACCGAAGCAGCTGTTGTAGTTCTGACAGAGGTATCAACATAAATTAAATTTTGTTAAATAGTTCAACAAGTCTATTAAATTATTCGATGGGTAGAACTTTTTTACTTTTCCAGAGGTAGAACCGCCAAATTGAACCAAACCGCCGGTTTGGTTCGGTTTTTTGAAGGTAGCGGTTTCGGTTGGGTTTATTTTTTTTAAGATTTTCGGTTTCGATTCGGTTCGATTTTTAGGCTTCGGTTTCGGTTTAAAAACCGAACCGAACCGCCAAAATATAATATATATATATATATATATATATATATATATATATATATTTTAATATTTTTATATATATTTTATATTTTAGTTTTAATAATAACATTATTTTTTTAAAAACTCTAACCCTCCCCTCCCAACCCCCTCGTCTCTCGACTCTCCCTCGACAATCTGAACCCTCACGCCTCACCCAACCCTCAGCCTCGGTTCCCCCGACTCGCACTCGCTGGCGCCGCGCCTCTCCCTCGCTGCGCCACCGCCGCAGGCTAGCGCTCCCTCTCCATCACTCCCTCGCTGCAACACTGCAGTCTGCACCCGGCTCAATCCCTCGTTGGGACACTCGCTGAGTCGCCGGCATCTCCCACTCGCACTCTCTGGCAGCAGGCCGACATCTCTCCCTGGCAGGAGCAGACACGACTCAGTGGCTCACGGTCCCCAGACTCCCCACTCCCCCGGCAGCAGCAGCTACACGCAACAGGTTTGTTTGACACCAACACCAAGTCCAACGCCATGCATATTAGAATATATTGATATATATTAGAGTTAGAGGTGTATATAACTGTTGCTAGTTGTTGCCAAATTTCAGAAATTAAGATAGAGTTGTATATATTTGGATTTATGATTAGACTTGATTGTTGAACCCTTGGGATTGCATTTGGTGTATTTGGACTTTTAATAAATGTTGAAACATGAAAATTTATGTTTTAATTCAAGCATTGTGAAAAATAGGTGAAAAAAGTTCGGTTTAAACCGAAACCGTGCGGTTTAGTTCGATTCGGTGCAAACCACCAAACCGAACCGAAACCGCCCATTAGATTCGGTGCAGTTTCAGTGCGGTTTACATTATGCTAGCGGTGCGGTTTGGTTTGATTTTTTTAACTTTTCGGTTTGGCGGTTCGGGCGGTTCAGTTCAATTTTCAGACCGAACCGACCGTTGCTCACCCCTAACTGATGTTATATTTTTCTGTGTCAATGTTTCTTCTGCTTCGAGCCTTGTTATCTTAGTTTCTGACTTGTCAACTTCAGAAAATTGAGCATGGACGCACTGGAGAAGATGGAAAATAGATTAAAACAAAGGGAGAAAAAAGCTGCAAAAAGTGGAGCTCAACTTATTCCATTAGAGACAGTATGAAGTAATGATCATGGAGAGAGATTATCCACCACCAGATACGACTGCTATGCTAAATCTGGCAGCCCAAGACTTGCGTGAGCTACCAGATAAGTCAAACTTCCCTCATTCATTGCTTTTATTCCTGCAGAGAAACCACAATTTGACTTCCATCCATCCCTCAATTTTCGACAGCATGCCGGAGTTGCGCTTTCTGGACATAACAGATACGAAAATCAGGATCTTACCTGATTCACTTTTCAAGCTTTCGAAGCTCAAAGTGCTGCTGTTGAGAAACTGCCTTTGTCTTGGAACGATTCCTTCTGAAATTGGACAACTGCGCAGTATAGAGGCATTGGATCTTCTGGGCACTGAACTCTACAACCTACCCGAGGAAATAGGCCAGCTTACACATATAAGGAGCTTGCAGCTGTCTTTTTATGGACCTGATGATGAAAGTGAATATCAACATCTGGAATCTCTATTGGTTTCTCCCAGTTTCTTATCCGGACTCAAGGAAATATGAGCGCTAACCGTGCACGTCCACCCTGAAGATCATCGTCGGACAAACATTGCTTCGAGCATAGTAGAGGACATGAGCAAGCTGGAGATTCTGAGTTATCTTGAGTTCTACTTTCCACAAGTGAAAACATTTGAAGAATTCATCAAGACGAGCCGTTCATGGAAAAGTATGCAATTGTTCAACTTTATTGTTGGCCAAAATGTGATACGAATTGGATATCGGGTCCCCAAGGAAGTGGAGTCATTGTTCAATCAACAAGAGAGATGTTTGAGGTATGTTCATTGTGATGAGACATCATCCCATGGATGAAATCCATGCTCATTCATGTTTCAGCTTTCTACTTGGATCATCATACCGAAATTCGGAACTTGTCAGATTTCGGCATTACGAATTTCCAGGCATTGAGATTCTGCATCGTGAGAGAGTGTCCGAAGCTCCATGCGATTTTGGATGAGATCAGAAATGGTGCAAGTGCATTTCCATGTCTACAACATCTTGGAATCTACTTTCTGTGGGAATTGAAATGCATCTGGAAGCAGCCCAAATCACGGAGACTGAAGAGAATCTTCTTCAAGCCAGCTAAGCTTTGTGAAAACAGCTTTAAAGCTCTTAGATGTCTTACAATTCAAACATGTCATAAGCTGCAGTTTGTTTTTTGGGAATCCATGCTTCCTTGTCTTACTAATCTTGAGGAACTTGTTGTTTAAGACTGTGAACGCTTGGAGAAAATAATCAAAGAGGAAGCCAAGAGAGTGAGGTATGGCAATACTCTTCCCAGTTTAAGGAAGCTTGTACTTCGCTATCTGCCCGAGTTGATAAGTCTTGGAAATGGTGTGCATCTACCAATAGAAGAGTTCATTTTGGATGATTGTGACAAGTTGAAGCTCTACTCTTAACAATTGGGGTAGTATTTTACAAGGCCTTCTACATTTTATTCATTTTGAGTTTACATAGAATAAAATTGACTGCTGTAATTACTATTAATGACTTGCTTGCCTGACGATGACTTCAATGCATTTTGATAGAGTGAATAGAATAAAATTAACTGCTGTGTATTTTTTATTTTTTTTTTGGTATTCAATTTTATGTTTTATTTCAATTATCATGTTTTTTTATTGGCAAATTTTCAGATGAGACGGTCTCATTATTTTTATTGTGAGACGAATTTAATAAAATGATGTGTTTCTTTATTACAAATGATGTATTTCTTTGTTGCAAATAATGTAATTTTTTAAAATGAAATGATGTATTTAACTTATTGAAATAATGTATTAATTAGATCCGTCTCACAATAAAAAAATGGTGAAACCGTTTCTTGGGGGATCAACTCTTTTTTTAATTATATTGATGCCGACAAATTAATTAAATGCCATTTCAATTGTTCTTTTATTTTCTAAATCCATTTTGGGTTCATTGTGCTATTCATTTATTTTTATTCTAATCATCTAATTAATTAATTGTTAGTGAATTTTTAGGTTTATATAAGGTTTGAAAATTACGTGGAACAAATACTATTTGTGGATAGCCTTGAAGATAAGGATGAGATCATTTTTAACTAATAAAATTTTAATGCTACATGTAACTGTGTAGATTAATTAAGTTATCCATGGAGTAATAATTTTGGTCAAGTAATTCTAATATAATAGTACAATTGTGCGTGTTTAAAAGCTTTTCTTATATTTTGGACCATGTAATCTCATGTATTTAGAGTGAAAACCCCGGCTTAAGAACAATTATTTGTGTTGCAATATAAAAATGCTTTATTATTATTATTATTACTTCCTCTGTCCCATTTTAATAGTCATGTTTCTCATTTTCGTCTGTCCCACTTTAATAGTCATGTTTCTAAAAAAGGCAACTTTTTCACACGCAACAATAAAATATTAATCCACTCAACTTATTCTACACTCACATGTCTTGATTATTGTGCCAAAAATAAATGAGACTATTAATCTGGGACGGAGGGAGTATATTTTTTTAGAAGTAATAAAGGATTAAGAAAAACAAATTTAAAATATAAGAAATAATTGAAAGCCTAAACAGGCAAAAGTAAAGGGTGATTCTAAATTGTGGTATAATATTAAATCTAAAATATTAACTAAAAATATAAATATAAATCTCATTCGTAATTTAATATCAAAGATACCCCATGGCCCATCTTTTTAAACTCTTAAAAATCAACTCGTTCATGTGTGATTGTATCTTCATAGCTTCCATTGTTTTTCTTAAAAAAAATTGATAGCAATTAGCCCTCGTTCTTGTTTGTCGCAAAACGAAAAGAAAAATAGAAATGAATATAATCTCAGTTATTCAATATCAAAAATAATTATAATCATTTTAACACTTAAAAACCTATTTGGTCCCTGTATTCATGGGCGAATGGAGCATTGGGCTGGGGGCTACCGACCCCCCGGCGGCTGGATTGTTTTTTTTTAGTAAAAAAATTATAAAATTCGATCCAATTGTAATATGGTCAAGCCCCCGGAACATGGTCGAGCTCCCTTGGAACTTGAAGTCTACCTCCGCCCCTTCCTGTATTCGTAAACCCCCCTTCTTTTCTTTTTAAAAAAAGTTCATAGACCCCACTCTTGTTGGTCACAAAACCCCCCAATTTAAGGGTGAAAGGTGTAGTTGGAGACATAATTTGAGACAATTTAACTTCATGGTAATCTTCTTCCCACCGTTTATGGTGATATCCAAATTCATTATTTTTGTGTATTTTTTTCGATGGGAAAGTGGCAGTAAAACAAAATAAATCCCCAACAAAAACTTGTCTTCTGTGTTTTCTTGAAAATATGAAAACTAACTAATTGAGCAAAATTTAACTTTTTTTCCTTTAATATTTCATAGACAGAGTACTATATATGTTCATTTTCTCTTTTATTGAACATGTTCTCTATAGACTATTGTGCAAAGCGACTGTGCTAGAGTTTTCCTGATGAATAAGAATGGAGAATTGAGTTTTTCAGAGAAGTAATAAGTATTTTGATCGACAAAATGGGGCTACATATATTTTAATTTTTATTTATAGTTAATATTTTAAATTAGAGGTTATAAGGGTATAATAGTAATATTCAATAAAAAATTTAGGAGCTATATTTAGAAAAATTGTGATTGTGTTTAGAACTACCCAAAAACAATTTATATGTAAAAATATTTGAGTATCGGTAGATTAGGAGCCAAAATAAAAAATTATTTAATTATCTTTCAATTTTTTTCTTCCTCGTACTAATTGTTTAATTTGTCAAAGAGTAATTCTAAACACAACCATATTTTTTTTTTCTTTGTAGTTTCTTTAGAAATATAAAATATGATATTCCAATTTTATTCTCGTTTCTCTTTCGTACAAACACCCATTTATATCCTACAAGGACAATATTTTTTGACGTATGTACTATAGAGCCAAAAAAAATTCTTTCATTTAGCGAGTTAAACTCTTCCTCAATTACTTTTTTCCACTTTGGCCAATCAGAGCTCTTTTGGCACTCAGCTATTATTTTAGGTTCTGGATCCATATTATCATTTGAAATGCTAGAGCAATTGTAGGTACAAAAATATTGTCGATAATAGTAATTTTTCGATTATAAGTTTCTTCTGTATTAACATAATTCATGACCACTTCGATATCGACATCAATCAAATCCTTTTCATTTTCCCAAAATATCTTGATTTGATTGTTCCGCAATTCCAATATTTTTATTATTTTGTGCACATGCAAATGTATTGGAATTTTTGTCTTCAGAACAAACCTCTTCAGGAGGTTGTTGGAGTGTGATAATTACTTTGCTTGACCTTATTTTCCGTGGATTTATATCCTTACTACCAGCAGATCTCCCACGCTTCTGGCGTTGAGGGGCATCAATTGATTTATTTAATCCACTAGGACCTTCAATTCTTTGTGGTACATTTATAGCTGGTATATGTGATTTAGTCACACCTTTATGATCAGTAAGTGCATCTGGCAAGTTGCTAAATATTGCAAATTGATTATCTTTTGAACTTCGAGTTCAGAGTGATTATGTGTTGATCTAAGTATTGAAGATCCTTTTCATTCCATGAAATTTCTTGACATTCTATAGATTTTAGATTTTTATCTCCCCCTAATGTTAGGAAATGATCTTCATCGAAAATGCAATATGCGTACCGAGCAGTAAATTGATCCTCTGTAATGGGCTCTATAAATTTAATAATATACGGAGATTCATAACCATCGTATATGCCTAGCTTTCGTTGAGGGCCCATAGAGGTACACTTTGGTGGTGATATTGGAATATAGACTGCACAACCAAATACTCGCAGATCGGAAATGTTTGGTTCTTTACAACGCACTAATTGTATTGGGAAATAATCATGATATGTAGTTGGTCGAATTTGAAGTAACATAACAGCATGCCCAACAAGAAATTGGTAAGTCGAAATTTTGTAGTAATGGTCTAGATAGTAATTTTACTCGTTTAATCAATGATTCTGCTAGTCTATTTTTAGTATAAACATAAGGAACTAGATGTTCCACTTTGATGCCCAAAGACATACAATATTCATCAAGTGTTTTTGAAGTAAATTCACTCGCATTGTCCATTCGAATGGATTTAATTGAGTAATCAGGGAATTGAGCTCTCAACTCAATATTTTTGTCAATAAATTTGGCAAAAACATTATTACGAGTGGATAATAAACACACATAAGTCCATCGAGTAGAGACATTGTTAGCCCCGAAATCAGAGTGTAATATGTGCAGCGGAAGGTTATGTGTATGCAGCGGAAGTATAGATAAGCACAAGCATTAGTTCATTTAAACATAGCAAAATCAGTTTTGTGTGTAGTCAGTTTAAACTTAAGTCTTTGTTCTGTCTTAAGTCAGTTTCACAGTTTATACTCTTCAATACTTGGACAAGTATTGAAGGTTTGAATAGTCAGTTTGTGAAACAGAAAAACAGAGCAAGTATAAGGAAAACAGTAAAGCTATACACAGAGATTTATAGAGGTTCGGATTTCAATATCCTACATCCACTCTTCAAATATGTAAAACGGACTACAAGTATTGGGCACCGCCTACCCAAACATGCTTAACGATCTCTAACTACTATAGTTAAAATATGATAAATAATATAAACAAATTACAAACAATTATCATGTTGAGCACACAATATAAAAACGCGCAATCTCTACAAATAAAATAGATTAATCCAATTAATATATTTTATTCTAATTAGATTTATGGGTTAAGCTTTATATTAATTTGGTCAAATCATTATTTCTAAATAATGAAAGTTTTATGTTAATTCAAAATTAACATATATTCTAAACAGTCTCATTATTTTCAAAATAATGAAATTTATGTTAATTTCAAATTAACATATATACATTTATTCAATATATTTTTTCATTATTTCAAAAATAATGATTCCCATATCAAAATTAATATAAGCACAAATATTTAAAATTATCATTATTTCATTAATGATAATATTAGTTCTAAACTAATATTAAATGAATAAATGAGTTGAAATTCAAAGTTTATATTGATCCCAAATTGATATAAATATATTCTAAAGATTTAATTATTTCTAAAATGATGTTATTTATATTAATTCAAAATAAATATAAATAAAGATTGTTATTATCTCTAAAACAATAACTACCTTTATCTATTTCTTTGAATATGTGCAAATTGGTTAACTATTTATGTATACATTAACAGGAAACATTCGCGTGACAAATACTAGCTTCCTTCTAGTAAGATTTGAAGTAATGAAACTTCACTCACAGGTGGCAACTGAATCAATTTCCTTTAACATTATATTATTTCCAAAATAATACTCAGTTCGTCCTGCTTAATTAGTATTTAGTAACTAATTATAGTTAATAATAAAATTGGTAATCGTAATTAACTTATTTAAGACTTAAATAAGTTAATTATGATTATTAATTTTATTATTAATCACAATTAACTACTAAATACTAGCTCCGAAATTAATATATCAAAATTTAAAAAAAAAAGCATTTTTTAAGCGGGACGGAGGTAGTACAATTTTTATTAACTCTAAATTAATATAAACAAATAGATATCATTATTATTATTATTTCTAAAATAACAATATGACTATGTAATTACTTCAAAAATAATCACGCAAGTCTCAAAATAATTAATACTCCAATTTGATTAAATCGGCACTTGACCATTCCCAATAATCATGCGGTTCAAAAACCACAAGTTATAAACACCGTTGATGTTCAATCAAATTGAACTCGTTATTTAAAAATAACGAATAGTATTTTGAGAATCATGAGCCATCGTTCATTGCCAATACCACGTCCAGCAGTGACTAATTTATGGGGACAGGAAATTGTTTCTTGCAATAATTGTTCTTCAACTATTGTTAATTCCACTTCCATGAAATTAACAATAGTTTCAAAACAATCATGTCAATACCACGACCACATTCTCTCGTTCCAAACGAGATGAAGGCCTGAGGCCGTGCGAGAGGTGCGCTGCGCCGAATTAAAGGGGCACAATTTAAAAAAAAAAGTATATAATAATAGTAATATTATACTATTAGTTTATTTTAGAGTAAGGGGTACCATTTAAAAAAATATAAAATAAAAGAACTTAATCTTTTAACTCAAATAAAAAAATAAATTAAAAAAAGTAAATTTATACCAAGCCTATTAAAATGTTTGGATCAAAGTATATTAAAAATAAAATGTTAATATTAATTAAGATATCAAATTATACAGTATGATTATTCAAGATAGTAAAATTAATATTGATTCTATTATGACGCGTCAATCAAAATGTAATTCACTCTTATAGAATACGAAGAATTGTTCTCTCTTTACTTTTACAATGTTTCTCTAGTTCTCATCTCTTTTTTTAACATCATACAGACGACTTTTAGTAAGCAAACTAACAAGAAGTTGATAAGATAATCTATTATTTTTAATAGGAACCCTATATTTTTTTAAGAAGTATTGTCTATATATGATGTGAAAATTTCTTATAATGTTGTGCAATTTTTTTAAATCCTTCATTATTTACAAATTTCCTTGATGCATACGTAATTTGCTAGATCTTTGTTATTAATATATTTGTTTAGTTTTTCCAAAGTGGTTTAAATTTTAATTTGTTTGAATTTATTATTGTATTACTCATATTAATATTATGTTAAATGTTTTTTGAGTTAGTAAAGATTAATCTTAAAAAAGAAAAAAAAAAGAAAATATAATGAGAAAAAATCTCAAAAAGTTTGCTTAAAAAAATGCTAAGATAGTTATTTTTAAAGGATAATTATACATTTAGTTTATATGATATTGTTTAATTTTTCTTGGTTCAGGTTTATTTAAAAATAAAGTGAAATCATAAGATGATTGTGAAATCGTGAAGAACTTGAGTTTTTTGTAAAAAAATTTTAATAAATTTTATAATTTTAAATAAGATGGATAATTTTAAAATGCATTTTAATTGAAATAGGGGCACTAAATTTTGTCGCACCGGGCCCCAAAATTTACATGGCTGACCCTGCTCATAAATATAATAGTTACACATTAATTATAAATCAAGCTCTGGGCTATAATACTACTGTTGGGTTTCATTGATTTATCTAATGAACGTTGTGGAATAGTTAATCAACAAATAGATCTAAATTTATAATTAATGTTTTCAACGTGAATCAAAAGAAAAAGCTTACAGTTTCTTCCGTAGAATAAGTGCAATTCTAACTTATCCTGAAACGCGAATCCACTACTAAAGATATCCACATGTCGAACTAATCAGGTGCAGAATCCAATTCACGGTGTATATTCAAATCACAAATGTTAGGAGTTCCCAAAGAGAATTATAAAGGAGTGTAACTCAAAACCTTAAGTTTTGTGTATTTTATTTGAACTATGTTGGAAACAAAATATTTCTCTTTTCGTCTATAAGTCACGTTAATTTCTTATTCTTCAAGAATAAGTAATTCTCTTAATTATATATAGAGAAGAATCTCAAATCTTCTGTAATAAGATTTGGGCCTTATTTTGTTTCCATATCAATTCCATTAGTTAATAATCTAATTATTAATATATTACCAAATAGATATTAATCTAATTAATATATTATATACTAATCTTATTAATATATTATCTAGAAAGATATATTAATCTAATTAATATATATTGTACTTATCTAATTAGTACAAAATTTCAGTCCATATCGTTCATCTAAGTACAGTCATATTTTATGATTGACAAGATAAATGGAAAATGCAGCAAAAGAGACATATATAGAAAAAAGAGAAGTGATGTTTCATAAATATAATGATCTCTTTACAATACTACATGACTCAAAACAAAGAGACATACAAATCAGAAACAAGATAAACTCTAAACAAAAGGATGCTAATCCTCCAAAGTCTTCGGAGAAGTCTCCACCGGGAATTTCAAACACTGCAAACTTTTATGTGCTTCTTTCATCAAAGGCAGTAGTAATTTGAACTTAATTCCTCCTTGAAGTCTTGGATCTTGTTCTCCGCAGCTGAATAAAAAGCCTGGTATCCTTCCAAAGAAAAAGACAAAACTCGTTTCTTCTCATCCAAAGCAGCAATCTCTCTCTGGATATAGACAACATGTGATCAAAATCTTCCTTCTTTTAAGCTTTCATATCTTGAATACATGTCTTGAGCTCCTCGGCACCCTGCATGGAAGAACCGCGTAGCTCGGAAGATGCAGATCTGGCTACATTAGCAAAAAGAGTATCGATGCACTTCTTTAAATAAGAAAGGTCAAAGATGTGAGGAATGTTTTTCATAAGAGAAAGCCTATCGAGCTCTACTTCCTTAATTGATGAAAGGAAGTCAGCGGGAACTCAAGAAGATCACACCAGAAACTCTCTAGTAACTGCTTGCAATGATTGTCAAATATGGCTCTCCGATGAAATCTAGTAACGGTCCATGCTAACGACATTAGATCTACAACTCCTACTAGTGGCACTACCTCGGAAACATGTGGATCATCCACCAAGCAAATATCAATACTATGAGAGGAACGAGCAAAAGAATTGAGTAAGAAAATAACTTCTGTTATGTACATGATGGATTTTGTATACTGAAAACATTTATTACAATGTGTATACAACGGTTTATTTCTCCTATCTGTTAACAATCGTACATGTATGAATAATGGTATCCTCTTGTCTCACCAATAGGGATGATCTTGCTGCGTGTAATAGATCGCAGAAGACAGTATGATCACTTGACCTAGTGAGACATAAACCATAATCACAACCGAGACATCGTATGAGGATACGTATGTCCGGATGGCTGCGGCAATGTCGGAATAAGTAGTCTGTCTTGGTTATTAGACATGATGTTACGCAGAGGTGGCGTATTGATGGACCGCAGTGAGATATATTCGTCTGTCTGACATCAGCGAATAAAAGATCTCGTTATATTGATTGAGTCCAAACCCTAACGATGGTTCAGGGGTTTGCACGGGTTGACTGTTGCTTTGACTTGCCATGGTGGAGAGCCAATATAGCGCGCTCGTATATCCACATCTTGGGTAAAAGCAGTTCGTGTGGTACCGCCTGAAACTGAACTTAGGTAACCATATCCGAGTAATAGGATGAGGACATTCCCTGAGGAGCTCAATAACATTCATCGTGCCAAAGTCCTGCAAGCTGATTAAGTTCAGGCACGAGTGATAAGGTTTGAGTAGTACTACTCAGGAATAATAAGATATTCATTAATTGTAGTTAGAGCTTGTCAGAGGCTCCGATTAATTAATGGATGTCCGGTAACCTTAAATATGGGAATTCTCAATTAAAGCAACCCCTTCTCATAACGTGGTAATAAAGGGGTTTTCTCATAACATGGTAATAAAGGGGTAGGTCAATATTAATTCTGTGGTGAAAAAGAATTAATATTAATTAATTAACTGTGTCCTGGGTTGTGGACATGAGAATTAATTAATTTATAGGCCCACTTTATTATTTGCATTAGGTCCCAGGTCTGGCCCAAATAAGTGTGCTGAATTGAGCCCAAAATGGCCCATTAGGGTTTCCAACCCTAGGTATATAAATAGACAGCTCTCTATCATAAGTTAAAACACAGTTGAAACACACTAAACCTAGAGAGAGAGGGAGGCGCCGATTTTGAGGAAAGAAAGGAGGAGAATTTTTGAATTCTGGTTCTGCACAAGCCACAGATCTACGGAGTCCTCACCAGTAGTAGATCCGAACAGCGCCGGGCTACAGATCTGAAGATCTAATCTGGAGAACAGATTTCTTTTCTTCTTTCTCTGATTTTCGAATTTTGTTTTGATATTAGGGTTGCTAATTTCTGTTTCCGCAGACAAATTCGAATCGCGTGGTTGAATCGAGGTTTGAATTTCAAACGCGAAAGATCGATTCAGACCCTACTGATTAATGGTAAACCCTAAATCCACAATCTTGTATTAAATTCATAGGAGCATGCTAGGGTTTTGAGAATTTGTATTATTAGCAATATCCATAGATTCGATCCGGTTCAGTTTGGTTTTGGTGATTCGGTTCACGTGAAAAACCTACAGTACATTGGCCACTGTAGCCCTTCCTCCTCTTCCAATGGCAATCGCCACTATCCATGGAAAAACTGCTCGCTGAATCATCTTCGACTCTCTGTTGTTTTCCTTTAAGAGGATTCGATGCCTTCTCTTTCTACAATATAGAAGCATCATTTTGCTGAGGCGGAATGAAAGCAAAAACAGTTATCTCTGAAAAGCTTTTACCTCACCAACTTCTGAAACTAGCAAATACAAGCTTTTTCACATTTGAAGGCAAACCAGAGAAGCATACCTTCGATATTAACTTACGCAACGTACAGATCCACCAGTAGCGGAGCTTATCATCTAGAGAAACCTCTCGAATATTCTGATTAAGAATCTCTAGTATAGTCTTAACATATCCGAACTGACGGTTGAAGCGATGAGGGTTATATGGCTCAATAATGAAACGGTCACACAACCTCCTTGCCAAGAAATTTGAACCAATAGTCATGAAGTACCGGTGGGCTTTCGTCGCCTTATCATCATCCACAAACAAAAAATTGTCCTTCTCAGTTAGTAGATTGCAAGTCCAAGAGGTCTATGGAGATAATTTCTTGGTAATTTCTGATGATGAGAGGTCTATGGGAGACACTCTTTTGAGAGTTTATAGGCCAATTTGCCAAGGTGCCGCCCAAGCTCACCAATCGTCTTTACAAGCCCACATGGTCATGCAAGTTTCTCGAGGCTATAACACCTTCTCGATGGAAATTACTATCTACTCACCATCATTCTTCTGACAAAGTGGATTTTGCTACTGAACTGGATATTGGGAATGATGTGAGGATGTACTTAGTCGCTGTGGAGATGAGCTTCGATGTGCTGGAATCTACGACTCTATCTATAATTCTTTATTCACCTATGACCACAACACCGAGGTAACAAGGCATTTTGTGAAGCTTGGAGTTCAGCGACAATACCCTCTTGACATCCCAGAGTGAGATGTCTATTTCCTTATGGGATTTGCACACCCTTTCTGGACTTCTAACTGATGGATTACTTTATGATGAAGTTATACCTTTTGTGGAGGAGCTCATTGGGACTGATCAGGGAGGCAAATTATAAGTACCTTCCAGTTGCAGCTATTTGTTTGATCTTATCACTTTTTTCGAGCTCAGGGTTGTCAGGTTTTTATCGAGTCTTGGATCAAATATGTTGTCAAAAAAAATAAGATATGGCTGTATCTTCCTTAGCTCCTTACCTGTCGTGGGACAATCATATCATATTCTTTTCCGCAGAAGGTATAACTTCATCATTAAGTAATCCATCAGCTAGAAGTCTAGAAAGGGTGTGCAAATCCCAATAGGAAATAGACATGTCAGCCTGGGATGTCTAGAGGGTATTATCGATGAACATCAAGCTTCATAAAATGCCTTGACTACACATCAGTGTTGCGATCGTATGTGAATAAAGAATCAAAAATAGAGTCGTAGATTTCAGCACATCGAAGCTCATCTCCACAGCGACTAAGTACATCCTTAAATCATTCTCAATATCCATTTCAGTAGCAAAATCCACTTTGTTAGAAGAATGATGGTGAGTAGATAGTAATTTCCATCTAGAAGGTGCTTTAGCCTCGGGAAACTTGCATGACCATGTGGGCTTGTAAAGAGGATTGGTGAGCTTGGGCAGCACCTTGGCAAATTGGCCTATAAGTGGCCTATAAACTCTCAAACGGGTGTCTCCCATAGACCTCTCATCATCAGAAATTACCAAGAAATTATCTCTATATAAACCTCTTGGACTTGCGATTTAATGATTGAGAAGGAGAATTTTTTGTATGTGGATGATGATAAGGTAACGGGAGCCCACCGGTACTTCTTCATGGCTATTCGTACAAATTTCTTGGCTAGGAGGTTGTGTGACCGTTTCATTATTGAGCCATACAGCCCTCATCACTTCAGCTGTTAGTCTGGACATGTTCAGACTATATCGAGTATTCTTAATCAGAATTTTTGAGAGGCTTCTCTAGGTGATGAGCTCCGCTACTGGCGGATCCGTACGTTGCATAGGTCCATGTCGAGTGTACGCCTTCCCTGGTTTACCTTAAAATGTGAAAAAGCTTGTAATTGCGGGTTTAAGAAGTTGGTGGGGTAAAAGTTTTTCAACGATGATTTTTTTGGCTTCCATTCCACCTCAGCAAAAGGATAATCTTATATTGCAGAAAGAGAAGGCAATAGATCCCCACAAGGGAAAACAACAGAGAGTCGAAGATGATTCAGTGGGCAATATTCTGAGGGATAGTGGTGATTGCCATTGGAAGAGAAAGGGCAATAGTGGCACCGATGTGCATAGCAGAAGTTATACGGGAGACAATCATGATCAGATGGATGGCGCTTTAAATAAGGTTCTTTTCTTACTCAGCTTTTTTTGTATACTATTATTTCTCAATTCAATACAATTTGATTTTGCTCTTTATTTTTGTAGGCAGTGAATGAGGTTTTGGGACTTAACGCTCGTGGAGATTCTTCGAACTGTACACCAACTGGTTCCTCCCCTATTGATATTTTCTAGGTGGATGAGCCACATGTTTCTGAGGCAGTGCCACTAGGAGTTGTAGATTCAATGCCGTCAGCAAGGGTCGTTTCTTGATTTGATGGGAGAGTCATATCAGATAATCATTGCTAACAATTTTTGGAAAGTTTATGGCGTTATCTTCTTGTGAAGATAATGAAGACTCCCGTAGACTTCCTTTCATCCATTCGTAAAGTAGTGCTCAACGGGTTTTCTCTTAAGGAAAACACTCCTCACAGCTTTGACCTTTCTTATTTGAAGAAGAGATAATACTCTTTTTGCCAATATAGATGTTTATGATTTGGTCATAGTTGCATCTTTCGAGCTACGCAGTCCTTCCATGCAGCGTGTCGAGAAGGTCAAGACATGTATTCAAGACATGGAAGATAAGATTTTGATCACATGTTGTCTATCCAGAAAGAGATTGTTGCTATGGATGAGAATAAGCGAGTTTTGTCTTTTATTTTAGGAGAATACCAGACTTTCTATTCAACTGCTGAGGACAAGATGCAAGACATGCAGGAATTAGCTGAAATTACTGCTGCCTTTGATGAGGAATCACAAAAAAGTTTGAAGAGTTTAAAATTCTTGGTGGAGACTTCTCAGAAGACTTTGAGGATCAGCATCCTTTTATTTAGAGTTTATCTTGTTCCTGTTTTGTATGTCTCTTTGTTTTGACTCATATAATTTCGTAAAAAAAAATATTATGTTTATGAAACACTTCACTTTTTCTGTATATGTTTTTTTTTGCTGCATGTTCCATTTATCTTGTTGATCATAAAATATGATATTACTTAGAAAGATCTAATGTTACCTACGTACCCTTAAAGGGATCAAATCAAAACATACGACAACTTGTAAATCTTAGGGGTGGGGTTGTCGTAAACGGTTTAAACTCATGCAGGTTAAGAGTGAAATGCAGTTTAAGCTCATGCAATAAGGAGCTTTATTCTTGACTTGGGTGAATTGCCGTCCACAGTTTAAATTCATGCTGGCCAGGAAGAAAGATTAAAATTCATGCCAGGAGTAATAATCCTTCTTCTTGATATGCGTCTTCCGTTTTCCTTCTTTTTTTCCTCTTATTTTTTATTTTTTTTATCTTTCCATTTTTTTTTCTTTTTCATTCTCTTTTTTTTGGGGCTTTTAAGTTTTTTTTCTTTTTCTTTTGCTTTTCATTTTTGTATATTCTTTTTTCTCGACTCAATAAAAATTCATTGAAATTCATTTTGAAAAGCTCATTCAATTAATGAACCAAACTTAATCTTCATTGTATTCTACTCATGAGTAAGCTCATTACCTAAAATTAGTAAAAATATACATATAAAATAATTAAATGTATAAAAGTAGTATTTCCATTATTTAAGAGTGACAAGAACAATGAATCTTTCTAGCTAGTAATGAAAAAAATTAAATTTGAGCATGAATACGATATTAATTTTGGAATAAATAACTTTTTCTTTCAAAACAATAATGAATATTTGAAATATATTATAAATTTAAAAAGTTCGATTATGCTCGACTAAGGCTCGATTAAGTTCGCGAACTTCAAATTATTAGATAAAAAACTCGACTCGATACTAAACAAATCAAACTTGAGCACAATACTACTCAGCTCAACTCGATTCAATTACACCCCTAATTTTAGACAGTTCTCACAGCTTGTAACAGTTTACTCATCGACACCACAACATTTGGTAAAAGTCAATCATCTTGAAATTTAGAGGGTGGCGCACAGATTGACAAATATTTCAAAAGCCTACTACATCAAGAAAAGGTGGTGAACAAGATACATACCAGAGTCAGCTCATGAATATGCAAGGTGCTCCAGAGCAAATAGGGGCTTTACTTCTGTGTGCTCATTATCTACCCCATTGCTTACAGTTTCCGAATATACAGCCATAGAGAACAGAACATTTATGGCCGCATTTAGTCATTTCTTCCCTTCCTATGCATCATCATATATAGCTGACAGATATGTCACAAACCTGATAATAACATGTCAGATGATTTTCTAATTTTCGAATTTAGCGGATAAAAGGTTATCTAAAAATACCATGCAAATGTAGATTCACGTCATTGAGGAGCAAGAAAAGTATGGATTAATAAAAAGTGTCACATAAATCTTAATTGTGGAGGGAAGAATAACGGGCAATTAGCAACTTCTGGATTTACAGAAGTCCTGGCAATGCAAATTCCCCGTGCAACCTTCCTCATGGCATCTGAGGAGATGACTTCATAAGAATTTATCACCTCTTCAGCATGAGGTGAAGTTGGAGGAATCGCAAAAGAGGGAACAAGAATCAGCTGAGCACTGTAAAGTTCCTGACCGGAAGCTAACCTAACACCTTGATAGGTACGACCATCCTGTAAAAAAATGACAATTACTAAAATAGAGTAACTTCTACGTTAGTAACATCATCTATATAGAGCTGCCCATTCTTGAAGAATCTGATTATGAATTGATATTTGGAAAATCAATAGAGCACTCATATTTAACAACAAAAAATATAAGCTGAATCTTATCCATGGGCAGAGCAATAACAGGTATCCTCAAAACCTGTAAAATAATTTCAAACAATGGAGAACAATAGGGTGTGTATCTAAATGGTAAAAGGACAGCAAACATGGCATTGTTCATGGACTGTAATCTTAATTTCCATATTGAACCCAATAAATCAAGATGATGAGTAGATAGCATTTCACCTGACATTACTCAATATTAAGTAAATTTAGGGAGGAAGTCTCAAGCGTCCTTGAGTCGTTGAATGGAAATGAACAATTGTAGGGATGTATCACGATCACTAATAACTAGGACCATGTTAAAAGAAAAATCATTTCAAGGGCAGGCTCATTGAGTTAGCTTAGAGTAGAGATTTGTAGAGAAAAAAATGATAGAACAACATAAATCATGACATGTTTGGAAACCGTCAAAAGAAAAGTGGAAAGCTAAGGTATAAATGGATATGTTACATAAAGAACATGCATATGAGATTCATTTTTTGCTACTCCGTTAATACTTACTGGAGTTCACAAGTATCCTCAATTAAACAAACTCTTAAATTGATAGACTTATGTATCATCACACCATCAAATGAGCAGAAAAAATACTCTCCCAGCATCCAATGTTGCACAAGAATTTATAGAGCAGAGAAATGCTTAGAGCATAACTGAAAAACACGGCCTATCTGAACATAGCAAATGTCACAACCTCAAGCAGTAAGGAACACCAAGAGAACACTTAGGGATGGCGGCAATGATACAACTAAAATATATGCATCCCTTCACTGCAGCACGGCGACAAAAGGCTTGAGAAAGTTCCCCTTGACCATATATGGGGTATATATGGCACAATTGGCATTAGAAAACCTAAAAATGCGAGCAAAACTGTCCGATTAAGAAGACCTTCATGGCATTGATTCTTTGAGCTTGTGATCATTTAAATTATGTCATTTGTCTCTTTGCACAGTCATCTAATAATTAGTTAGTTTCTATTAATAAAGACTCACAACTCGATATAGTTTACAAGTTCCAAAAGAAGGTTTAATTATTAATTATTTTGCCACAGTTATTAAAACTATATGGGAAGTAAAAGAAATATGAAGATAATTCTTAAAGAGCAAATAGGTGCCGAAAAATATGACGAAAAGAAAAGAGACCATCTGAAGAAGAATAGAGAGATGGAAATGAGACCTTTTTGGTACATGTAATACACCAACTATGATCCACAGCATTTACTCTCTTCACTATTTGTGCTATTACAATAAGGACATTTATCAGCTTTCTAAAAAAATATTTCTCCTCCTTAACATTCAGAATCTTAAGGCTGCATTAATCAAATCTACCAATTCTCAGGCACAAAACTCAGCAACTTTACAACGAATGCCGCCTCGTATTTTAAGATTTAGTCCTAAATTACTGAGAAAAGGAAATGATTCAAATTTTTATGCTCCAGTTTTCAATTTACAAATATGTGTGTTGCTTGTATGCTAGTCTTGAGTGATCTTAATGCAATTTCGTTATTGATATGATCCTTGCCTAACTAAATAAAGGAATGTTGAAATTCAACACCTTTGAAATCGACCCTTAGAGAAGCGAAGGCAAAGATGCAAATTGAACATGTACAACCCAACGAGCAACATGTGTTATCAACACTGAATATAAATAAAAAAACCACAAACGAATGTAAAAATCAAAAAGATCGGTCGATAAAGAAAACAAATAGAGTTGTAGGCATCAACATAAGTGACCGAGATTTTATACTGATGCACAAGAGGAATCGAAGGGGTTAGTTGGATGTAAGGATAGCATGATTAACTCATTGCAGGTCCTTTGAATCATGGGCCATAGCTACTTGGGTAGAGACTGTTGAACATGGACAGGCCGAGGCTATAAAGGCTTAGGCCTCTGGATGGCTGTGATTTTCTGGGATAGTTGGATGTACTCAGATCCTTTCATCAAGGAGATAGATGGGCTCAAATCCTTGGACAAATCCAACAGGCCTTACTGCATGGGCTTATGCTCGTTCTGATGGGTAGGTTTGTTGTGCTTTGGCCCTTTTATGGCTATCTTAACATGACTCGATTGACGACTTAGTTTATGTATTTCACGAGTCTATTGCCATAAAATATGAAATCTTTTTCATTGTACAAAGTTTATAACAGGTAGTGTGATTTGGGGAGATCTTTGCTCCGCAAGGTAGCAAGAGCTAGCCCAGTTTTTCATCAAATAGGTATGATAATTTTCAAGTGCAAAAAAGTAGTGCCGAGAACTAGTGATAAGTGGGTCTGCCTTGACGTGAATGATCCACCGAATCCATTGTTGACTTCACCACAATTGTTAGGGTGAAATGAAACAATTTTTCAAAGTTCATTAATTGTGTCAATCACTCAATTCATACTACATGGCAAGATTCATCTAGCACTCTATACATGGAGGTTTAAAAGTATCTTCATTTCATTAAATTCAAATCAAAGAAATTGTGTACTAACACATATGGCTATAGATGTTGCAAACATACTTTGTGCAATTGCTTCCAAAATAAGACAACTACAAAATGATATTCAATAGCGCCATAGAACGCTAAGCTCTTTTTGAAGAAGTGTTAAGAACATTGGGTCCTACATGGAAAGAAACGCGCATTCGCAATGTCAGGGAGCATATTGAGGATTTGGAGGAGGAGCAACAAACACTCTATAGCGCTCTTAAATTTTATTCTGCAGTTAAACCATTTAGGCAGCAATTACAGAAAGCCTATTTACAAAATCCAAAGTCGTACATGTTAGTACTCAATTTCTTTGATTTGCATTTGATAAAGTGAAAACATTTTTCAAACCTCCATTAATAGAGTGATAGAGTAATCTCGCCATGCAGCAAGAATTGCATGGCTGATACAATTAATAAACAGTGCAGAACTGTTTTGTTTCACCTAATCGATCTTGGTAAAATAAGCGATGAATACATTGAATAATCCACGTCACGGCAGACCCATTCCTGAATAGTTCTCGGCACTACTTTTCTGATGTTGAAAACTAACATACCTGCTTAATGTAAAATTGACTGGCTCCGGCTATCTTGCGGAGCAATGAAAATAAATATCTCCAAATCAACTACTAGTAACAAACTTTGTATAATAAAAAAGAATTTAGATTTATATGTCAATAGACTCTTGACATCCATGTACTGAGTCATCAAATAAGTCACATTAAGAAAGCCAAAGTTATACACATTGGCCCACACAGTGCCACACCCCAATCGGGGTAAAGACCCAAGCCTACATGAACCTTCACAAAAAGAGCCAATCAGCTTCCTTGAACTGTCAAAGCCAAGACACTAAGGGCCCCATCGATGTACCTAGTCAAGTTCTCTTCTCTTCCTTCTTATCTTAGACGACTTGACCTTAGCATCTTTCTATCAACAATAAGCCAAGGTTGATGTCATTCTTTTTTTCTCTTAGATGATCAAAAGAAAAACCTAGAAAGTTGCAACAAATGCAAGGGCAATACCTTGGTATTAAGATTACCCAATAAAGGTAAGGATAGCATGATTTACTGGTTGATAGCCCTTTTTCAATTTAATTAATAGATAGTTTCTCACACATAATTATTCTATTTTAGTTAGTTGGATTTCCCTTAATAGCCCTGTAGAATGAGTTGGTAGTGACATTCATGGGAGCTACAACAGACTCCAATACTACCCTCCATTCAAACAATCTATTCTTACTAGGTATTATTGGATAGCTGGTTCTCGAGCATATTTGTCAAGTAGTCTCTTTCTTCTATCCTTTCCAAAGGTAATTCATCGAGCAAAGGAGGGCTCAGGTTACTAATAGAAATAGGGTTGACTGTATACTATATATAAATAGAATAGGGAAAGAACTTGTTTGTCTTCTAGAAGGGGATCAACGCAATTAGCCCCTGCATTTCGAGAAAAGCCTATCTAGTAGGAGTACTAGTGTAATGTATTAATAATGGTAAGCTCATTCAATTCTATTCCTTTTTAAGCTCTTTTTTAATGCCTTTTTTCTACCCTTCGATTTGTATTGTATATAAGCCCTGCAATCAAAACAAACTTCTTGTTGAGAGTTCTCTCGTGGACAAGCATGCGAGCTTAGCCAATGGAAGTCTTTTCTTTCGCTCTTTCTTCAGTGTGTCTGACTACCCAAATAGCAAACGTTTTTTTCTAGGATCAAGTTGTGTAAAGCAATGAGTTAGGCTAGGTTGCTATGAGAAAGTATGGAGTAAAAAATAGTAAGCATATTAGCATAATGATCATGAGCTAATACTAGAGTTGTGGAGTTGATTTTGATTCGTTAAACATAGAGTTGCACTGTTGAATTGTGTCGTTTTTTAATGTTTAGATGTTGGAGCATAATAGAAATAAAATGTTAACCTGGTAGGAAATGTTGTGAGATAGTTTGATTGCAAATTGATGATAGTGTCTTAAATTTATCTTTTCAAAACTATGTTGAGAGCTATTGGAACTTGAAATAGGAGAGATAAGGGTCATTGTCTTGTTTGTTGTTGAGTTATTTATTATCTTTGTCCTTTGTTTTGTCGCTAGCGTTGCTTGAGGACGAACAACGAGTTAAGCATTAGTGTCTTTTCATGTTTGTATTGCGTTTTTAGTTTAAATAATGTTTTTTTTTTGGAGGACTTGTAGCTTAAGCCCGTGCCAGTGGTTTCCACCACAAAAATCTGTGTTGAAGCTTGAAGCTAGGCCGATGTTGTAGCATCACAAGCTGGGCATTGTGAGTCAAAGTCAGAGAAGGGACCAAATGTTGCTTCCTGAAGTGAAGAAAGTTGCTATTCTGAGCTACAAGGTTTTTAAAGTGCTAAAACTCGGTAAACTTTTTCAAGGCTAATGGAGGGGTAAACACATAGCACACAGAGCCTTAGCATACAATTTCTACCAGCAGCAAAGCCACAATCCTACCATGCCATCAAGTCGATCTAGAAATTTAAATTGCTGAGAAATTTAAGTCAATTTACCCGAGTGTAAACCTCCATCAGAGACGGTTCATCCTCAGCTTACCCCTTGTAGTAGCTGCAGTCCTGTTTTAAATTGTGAAAGCTTTCAAGCTTTATTCAAGAAGTTACAGCTTGAATAATCGAAGGGACAGCACGCTCACCTGCGCCGGAGATGACGTTTACCGGCGACGAGCTGGAGCATGACAGAGACAGGTCTGCTCGCGAGAAGGGCGCAGCTGCGCTGTATGGCAGCAACGTCACACAGCAGCCCTAGATGATGGCAGGCTGCGCGGCAGCCCCCTCTATATTAGCTCGCCGGAGCAGAACTGGTTCGCTCACAAGAATAAGGGACGGGAGGTAGAAACAGCTTGGCTTCAACGCAAGGCGGAGGCAAGGGAGTTGTGAGATTTGAGCTACTGCTGCCCTCACTCAAACAGGAATGCGGCGCCGCTGCTCTAACTATTCCAACGGGAATAAGGGGGTTGTGCACAATTCAATTTCAAATTAGGGCAGGGTAAAGGAGAAAATGGGCTTGTGAATAAATAAAACAAGGATTGGGCCAACAATTAAACATAGCGTCGGCCGAGTTGTCGAATCATTTATGTTCCAGTAATGATCTTCCATTCCCATTTTTTTAGTTTTGCTAATCAAAATCACTTCTTTTTTATCATTTTCAAAATATAAGACTGTCATCACATCAAACCATCTTATTTATTGATAAAGAAGGAATCAATGCAATAGTCGTTCGATGTCAATTTTTTTATCACATCAAATCATTTCATTTATTGATAATGGAGGAATTCAAAGCATTCCACAATTTTATATAACTTCGAATTATCTCATTTATTGATAATGGATGAATTCAATAATATTTCCAATCAAATAATTATTTATAATCTAATGTTCATTTATTTATCTTCATTATATATATTTTATATATAGAAAGAGAGTTTGATATTAATTTAACTTAATTATTAATATATATAATAATAATACTCCCTCTGTCTCACATTAATAGTCTTATTTGTTTTTGGTACAATAATCAAGGCATGTAAGTATATAATAAATTGAGTTAATTAATATTTTATTGTTGAGTATGAAAAAGTTACCATTTTTAGAAACGAGACTATTAAATTGGGACGCACGAAAATAGGAAATGAAACTATTAAAATGGGACGAAAGGAGTAATATTTAATAACATGTATCCTAAAAAATAAAATCCCCCCACCCCACTCACTTGCACCCAGCGGCTGGGATCCGCCATCCACCGCCCACAAGTCTCTGTTGCCCTCGCACTTACCGACGTGCGACCCTGCCCTAGTCATCGACGCCGCGATTCAAATTTCAACCTGTGGATTACTGCGCGTTGACGTGCTGCACGGCTACCGCCACCGCTTCACCCACGTGATAAATCAGTTTCATACTCTCCCGTATCTTTCAAGGCATAACCTTCATAATAAATCTCACTCTTAATGTTAATATGATATATTGAAAATATTGTAAATATATATTACAAATTAAAAATTCTATCAAAATTCATTAAAAAAAATCTCTATAAATTAAACCCAAAATATTCATATACTTTCACACATAAACTCACTTTTATTTTTTCTCCAAACTCTTTCTCTTGATATCTAATTATTCATATCTACTTGTATCTTAATAAATGATGTGACCCAGCAATATCCAGAAAAATACATTTGAATTTCAAGGAAAAAAGCACACTCTCTCTCATCCCATGCATTTCAATGATTGTCACCAATCAAATATAAAAGGCATTTGTTTATAAATATATTATATACTCCCTCCATCCCGAGTTATTAGTCTCATATTCCTTTTTCGTCCGTCCCAACTTATTAGTCCTATTTTCTAAAATGGAAAAAAATCTCCTCACACCAATAAAATATTAATTCCACTACACTCACAAACATTGGTAACTGTGTCAAAAGCAAATGGGACTAATAACTCGGGACGGATGGAGTACATCACAATAATAATACATGAAATTTTCATCGTTAGATCTTCTCTTTCTTTCTTCATTAGTTTTTCACCTTGCTGACTTCTTAAAATGTCTTTCAATGAAAACTCGTCAAACAACTCAAGTTCGGATTCTTTCAAAGAATATGATGAGTGGAAAGAACGAGTTCATCAACAAAATCGTCAAATTGTGTTTAACATCATGGGTATGATCACAACCAATCACATTCTATTTGGGGGAGTTCCACAATCTACAAACAGAAAAAGATATATCAATAGAGAACGCGAGATTGGTTATGACTGTTTGATGAATGATTATTACGTGGAGAGGCTAACATACACTCCATAGAAGTTCATACGTAGTTTCTGCATACAAAGAGCATTAGTAGGGATGGGGAAAATACCGAAATATCGAAATACCGGACATATCGTATCGAAAAAATACCGAAGTTACCGAATTTTCGGTATACCGTAATTTTTGGTAAGGTATCATACCGTACCAAAAATTTTAGGTACGGTAACGGTATGACAATCCTAATATTGAAGGTATACCGGCACATACCGTACCGAAAATATAATAATATTTTTTATTTTTATTATTATTTTAAAAATAATAAATTAAAAATAAAATCATATAAATTAAGAATGAAATCATATATTCTCTTTTCACGTAACAATATTATTGATATAAACATATTTCTAAAATAAATATCAACAGAAAAAATCGTAAAAATCAAAATATATCAAAAAAAAAATCGGTATATTAACGGTATATTGAAAAGTATATCAAAAATTTTTTGTATGTTAACCGTATATTGGAAGAATGATAAGATAAATGGTATATAAATTATGTCATGTCAAAATCATATTAAAATCATTTCAAGAATTCGATATGTCGAAGTAATAGTATATAAATTATCTCATACCGAAACCATACCGACTCATACCGAAATCATACCGAAAATTCGGTATACCGAACTAAGGTATACCGAAAATATCGGTACGGTAACGGTATGAGTTTTCCTCATACCGAAAATTTCGGTAAGGTATAAGGTATGGAGAAAAATGTGCGGTATACCGTACCGAACCATCCCTAAGCATTAGTGGGGGCTATCACTGCCAATGATCAATATTTTCAGCAAAGGCCTAATGCCCCCGGCAGAGAAGGTCTCTCACCGGTACAAAAATGTATTGGAGCAATGAGGTTGCTCGCATATGGGGTATCATCAGACGTAGTTGATGAATACTTGAGAATGAGTGGAACTACGACAAGAAAGACTCTTTTGCATTTTGTTGATGGTGTCATTTCATGCTTTGGTGAAACATATATCAGAAGGGCAAATCAAGAAGATTTTGTCCAGCTATTCTATATTGAAGAACAACGTGATTTTCGAGGCATCATAGGTAATATAGACTGCATGCATTGGAGATGGAGAATTTGTTCCACTACATGGGCAGGGTAATATACAAGAAGATGTGGAAGTCCTACAATAATTCTAAAAGTTGCTGCATCATATAATTTATGGATATGATATGCATTCTTCGAAATACCAGGTTCGTCCAATGATATCATTATACTACATCAATCTCTTGTCTATAATGATGCATTTATCCTACATGGATTGCATTTGTCTAGTCAATTGTTGCTCCAAATCCTGAAAACAAAAGTTATTTGCTCAACATCAAGAATCTGCAAGAAAAGATGTCGAGAGAGCCATTGAGGTTCCACAAACTTGTTTTGCATTTCTTCGACGTCCATATTTTATTTGGGACAAGGTTGTAATTTATAAAATTATGATAACATGCATCATTTTGTACAACATGATAATAGAAGATGAAAGACATACATAGCAAAACTATTATGATCCCACATAATTTCTTATTAATATATCTACAGAAGTACAAGGTTAAGATATTTAATTGATCTACTCTACACAACGCATTTCTAATTTATTACTTATATGATTAATAGAGATAAACTTCAAAATAGTTAAACTCATCAATCCCTTTAACATTCTTTAATTGAACATGCATGGAAAAAATTTGGAAATCATAATTAAATGTCAATTAGACTTTTTTTTAATAGAATAATTAGCATTTTGTATGTAATTGTAACTCATTAAATTTAAACTTCATTTCTCTTTTGTAACTTTTATTTTATTATTGACTCAAAAATCATTTTTTTAAAGTATAATTTAATATCTCCATTATAATTCACTATTTACATTTAATTAAATAATTAATAAAATTAATTATAAATAATACTTACAAAAATATTAATATAAAAATAAAAATTACTACCTCCGTCCCGCGCTATTAGTCCCATACGGTTTCGGCACAGGAACCAATGTTTGTGAATGTAGTGAAATTAATATTTTATTGATGAGTGTGAAAAAGTTTGACATTTTAAAAAATGGTACTAATAAAGTGGGACAAACCAAAAACATAAATGGGACTAATAGAGTGGACGGAGGGAGTAGTTTAGATTGAATAAAGGCATTGGTATAAAAAGAAATTAACTTAGTTTAGATTGAATAAAGGCATTGGTATAAAAAGAAATTAAAGTTAAGATAAAGGTTCTATAGATGGACTAGAGAGAAACTATTATTAAAAAAATAGGTTGTATTAGATAATTAGAAAGAGAAATTAATTATAAAAAAATTAGACTGTATTATATTATTGGTAAATATGGTCTTATAAAACCAAACACAAACCGAGTTTAATCAGCGTGCAACGCAAAAAAAATTAGTTAATTGCCATACACATCCATCCAAGTGACCGGATTTATTATAGCAGTGACAAAACGTAGTAACACAACGGTCAAAAACCCTACACCATTCAAAAGTCCAAAACAAGTGAAAGAACATTCGGACCAGGAAAAAACAAAAAACGAATCCCATTCAGACCGATACAACGCTACAGTCAAAAGGGTAAAATCCCCACGAAACCTAACACCAAAAAATCGAAACATATAGCATATATCTGATTTGATTGACATCCCCCACCCACAAGATATTTTCGCCTTTCATATATAAAATAATGAATAAACAAAGCAATAAACATAAGCGCTTAAAATTAGGAGAGAGACACGGATAATGCGCAGAAGCTGGTTTCCATTAAGCAGCAGCGGAATATCTAAAAAACAGTACATAAACCAACCAGTTCCATCTAATCATCACCTATTTTTTTAATTCTTTCTTCCTACCCCAGAATAAAAACAAAAAATATACGGCAACAGAAAAAGATGAGAGAGCTATTTATAGAACGGTAACTAATTCAGATGGAACTGTGGCACCATAATTTCTAAAAAGTTGAAAACGATTTTCACTTCTTCACTCGTCATCCTCATCATCATCCTGCAATTGCAATTTTAATTCGAGATTAAATAAAGGATTGATAGCAGATACACATGAATCAGTATTTGAGTGTAAAAAACGGGGGAAATATACATCAGCGCTGCCTTCTTCATCGTCGTCTTCGTCATCGTTCACCTCGGACTTCGATTTGTCAGACTCATCATCTGCGGCATTACCTTCGCTCTGTGGCACAATATTCAATTATAATATTACTACAGATTTAATTTGACGGACATTAGATGTGGATGTGCGAGAAATTAGCAAAACTTTTTAACGTGTGAAAATTAAGGTCAAGGATTTACGATTTTTTTGTTGTAAGCCTGGAGAGTCTTTTCGTATTCGACCTTCCTTTTCTCGGCCTTTGCGACGAATGGAGCTTTCTCCTGCGAATTGCAAATCAGAAAAATTATAGACTGAAACGATTGAAATTGTAAACAACTGATATATATTTTAGTGATAACGATGCTTACAGACTCGGACATGGATTTCCATTTCTCACCACCTGCCTTCCCAACCTATTTAAAAATAAATAGGAAAAAAAAAAAGTCAAACTAAGAAAAACAACAAAAACTTAATAAAATTCTGGATCTGGCGAAGTAGAAATGCTCACAGCGGAGACTGATTTGTTATTCGGGTGCTTCTCTTTGTACGTCTTCCTGAAATCCTCCCTGCATATTATAACAAATCACAAAATCAACTCGTACTCAAACAAAAAAGAACACAGACACACACACATAGTGAGGACAACAGCATAATTAAGGTTATACATGAAAACGAAAAAGGCACTGGCAGGCCTCTTTGGCTTGTTTGGGTCCTTCGTCGCCTTTCCCTTCGCCGCCGCAGGCTTCTTTCCGCCTGCTGCTCCTTTCTTCACCGCAAGCCTATTTTCATTTTCCGAATGAATAAACAAATTAATTGCATAAAAAAACTCCGATACGATAAATCGTAAATTTCAGATCTAAACCAAAAAACATCGATAAAACTTACTTCGCATCAGCTTTCTTCGACTCAGCCTTGGATCTTCCTCCTTTCATGTCGAACCTGCAAAATTAAGCCCAAACTCGGTCAGGATCGATGAAACTCGGCACGACTCGGACGCGACTCAGTTAATTACTCACCTAGTAACGAGTCTGCAGATAGAGAGAAAGTGCTAGAGAGAGAAACAGGAAGAGATATGCTTTGCTTTGGTGGTGTGGGCGTGAGTGAGAGTGGTATATGTGAAAGGGGGGGATAAGGGTCTGAAAGGAAAGAGCCTCAAAAATTCTTCCAAAATTCACTCAAAGCAAATTGAAGTCCGGGTTTGGGCGGGATTTCAAATTTCCTCCACCATGTCATCGATCTGCGTACTGCCTATCCGAGCGCTCTGATTAGCTGGATTGGTGATGCGAGTTACCTTCTCTTGGCTCTGTGTTTCCTCTGTTTTTGTTGCCAAGGGGTCTGCAGCCGTCGGATGCAGCGCTGGCGGTACAGTGGGGTCACGTGGCGCAATCGCAGCGGCTGAGGGGATTTAGTGGGTTTCTGGTGTTATGACGGAATTAGCCCTTGTGTTATGACGGTTAAGGACATGGCAGGGGTCGTTGTGGCCCTTTATTAAACAAATATCGATAAACATGATATGATTGAGATGCGATGTGTGAGCTGTGAGGCTATATGGGTCTTTTCGTGTGGATTGTTTGATCTAGGTGTTGAATTTATGCAGTTTTTAATACTTTCTCCAAACAACATAAATTTGGTTTTTAATTTTTTTAAAAAAATTGAAGAAGCCATTCGAATTATTTGCCAACTAATAAATTATTAATTTATGGAATGGATGGATGCAATAATATTTGGATCATTGGGTGTAAGAAAATAGATGTATGTATCGTTTAGTTTGGTCGATTGATTTGAGGGATGAAATATGAATTATATTAAGAATTATGATTTGAAGTGACCAAATAAATTAAATAATTATTTTAAATCAAATCGACTAAACTAAATTAAAACGGTTTAAAAGATTATTCAACAAATAATGTTAGCAAACTTTACCCTAGTGAGAGTGCTGAGATTCAATTTGTTAGCAATAAACTTATTTATTTCGTAGAATTTTCGTCTCGAGATAGATTATTCTCTTGAGGGCATATGTCTTCGGGAAAATAGAGAATTTCATCGTGAGATAAATAATTTACAAGTTACATGGTATTTTACGTGTATATCGGAAATAGAGATGTGTTTGTTAACAAAAAAAATCTCAAAATTATTGTATCCATTCTTTCACCGTGTGCTTGTTCTTATTTCTCCGTCCGATCTTTGTCCCCCCTTTTCCTTATAACGAAAAAGGGTTTTTATAACCCATATTTTTCAACCCTACTTTGTCTTATTGCCATGCTATTATTAGTTCCATAATGAATATACCTAGTAAAGAAGATTGAATAAGTGTTTTCTGTCGGTATGTGACATTGAAAAGTAATGATAATAAATGCAGTGATAAAGATAGTGGAATATAACGAGTATCGGAGTTAATTGAACTTCGAGTAAGGATAAAAATCCCAACACTCAAAATTTGGTGTAGCCGTGTAGTACGGGCTCCATGCTGAGCGGAGACCTCCAGGGTAGACCGTCCGGCCTTTTGGGATGAGTTGATTTGACGAGTATTTTGGACGCTAGTGCTAGACTGTTGTAGTGGAATTTGGTTGACTTATTTTTTGGATAAAAATAATTTAGGGTTTAACACCAACGTAATTAACAATTAATAAATAAATAAATATATGTAATTATAATTATCAAACAATTAATTAATTCATTTATTTTCCAAGTATTAAACGTTGGGTTTTTTTATTTTGATAAATTTATAATATAATAAAAATTGGGGGAAAAAATCTTCTTCATCTTTTCAGAGCAACCGCAGCCCATCTGCAAACGCAAACTCATTTCCCATTTTCATGTTTTTTCTCCTCCATCCCTACGGCAAATTTGAACGCAAATTGAGTTTTCTTGTTTCTCTCTCCTCCTTGTAACGCATATTTGAGTATGTACTGTAGTGTACTGCATTTGTTTTCTTTTTTTACACAATGGTCCTTCAATTTTCTGTTTTTAATTGTTTTGACCTTTTGATATATTTTCTTAATACTTTTTATATTTTGTTTACATTTATATTATTACTTATCTTTTTAATTTAGCTTAATTATTTAATTTTTTATTTAATTAAATTTTAAAATAATATTTATGAAATTAATAATATAGAATATGGATATAAAAGAATTAACAACATTTAAGAATACAAAAGAGGAAATAGATATCAACTATTGTGCAAACACTTCATGAGCCACGTACTCCAAAAAAAACAATATTTTGCTATGAGACAGGAAGCATGCAGGAAAGATGTAGAGCGTGCGTTCGGAGTTCTACAATCACGATTTGCTATTGTAGCAGGATCAACACGCTATTGGAGGAAAGAAGTGCTTCATGATATAATGACTACGTGTATAATTCTGCATAACATGATAATTGAGGATGAACGTAACTTTGATGCTCCGATAGAAGTTGAGAGAGAGACGCCACCGCCAGAAGTTGAAATGGTGACCAATGAAACTGCACAATTCCAAGAATACATTTCTCGATATCGAAAAATAAGGAATAAAGATGCTCATATTGCACTGCGAAATGCATTAATTGAACACATGTGGGAGGAGCATTCTAATTCCGTTATTTAAATGATCATGTATTTTATTATCTTTAATTCCATATTTAAATGATCATGTATTTTATTATTTTTAATTCCATTGTTGAGTTGTTTAATTTATTAAGTGTGTTTTGTAATTTTATTATTGAATTGTTAACTTATTTAATTTTTATTATTAAAATAAATATTAATCATATTATAACAACTTATTTAATTGAATTTAATAAATGGATCGAATTGTAAATTTGATAAATATATTAGTAGTATTTGAAAAGTTTAAAAAGTTGAATAAAGAAAGAATATACTGAGAATATTCTTTTGGGTTTGAGTTTGGTGTTTTGGGATGGAGATAAATTACTGTTTGATTTGATATTTACTGCATTTTGAGTTTGAGTTTGGCGTTTCGGGTTGGAGATGGCCTCAGAGGCATATATCATTTCGGTTGTGAGAGATAAAACCTAGAATAGTTATTTTCAATCCATTGCATCTACTCGAAGTGTTACGTTGGACCAAATTTATACCACATGGAAAAATAATTTACTAATTGAAAGTATCAAAACAAATATCTAAAAAAATCAACAAACCTGGTTAGGCTGAACTTATAAACTAAATTTACCATAATCGAACGTTAAAGAAAGTATTGAGGAAATGTGTGGAGGATAATCCACAACTGATACGGATGATGGAATCAATACATGTCAGATATTTGTGTGCGCAAGAGATGAATAGTGAAAACGTTTTGCTTGTTATTAAGATGTCAAGCATTTAAAATTTTATAAGAATATGTATGTATGTGAATTAAAATAAATAATCGAACTTTGATTAATAATATATTTTTAAAATTTTCAAATATTCATAAATTCTTATGTATATTTCTCATTTAAGCCGACCGCATATTGAACTTTATAAATATAATCTGCAATCTATACCGAGCCTGTTTAATTAAATGGAGAACAAAGTCTGTCTTCTTCATTAATAAAGTATTAACTTAATAAAAGTCAAAAGTCTAGTTGAATAATTTCCACACATCTACATTTGTTTCATAATTGTTGCAATTTGCACATAGTACTTGCTATTAAGATCAATTATCAAATATTCCAATTAAGTAGTGAAATTTGTTGGAAAATTGAGTATAAGCAATGCAACAAAATACATCAAATGATGCAATTTTTTACAATTAAAATTGCGTACTGGAAGATACGAGAATAAATAAAATAAACTGAAATAAACCGAATCAAGGAATTCCTCTTCCCGTAAGACGAATTTGCCAATGTAGTGTTCGTTGTCCGACGATCGTCCCCAAAGGTAAAATGACTTACTCTTCTACGAGGCAACACCGCGGTTGTAAAAACTCCGGCAAACTGAACGGAGTTGATAACTGAGCTACTTGAAAGCTATAAGAAGATGTAGGGTTTTCAAAGAAAGATGTAGTTATCAGGCTATGTATATTGTAACCGGAGACATGCATCTATGTATGCCTATTTATAGGCATGTTCCAGACGGGGGGAGTCTGTCGGTTACGGTCGCAACATCAATGACACCATTGATTTGAGGCGTTACAGGCAGGAGACACAGCGGTAACAAGAGTGCACGACCTAGACGCTCGCGGTGTGTTTGAACGTGTGACGAAATCGTTGCCACGCAATTACAACACATGCGCTGACTCGTCAACCACGTCACATGCTACGTGTGCACCGCATCGACTGGATCAACCAGGTCGACAACCCACACAGACTCATTTCGGTAGTTAAAAAATATAAGCACGAGTGGGTCAAACCAAAAGATCAATTGCCAAGAGTCGAGACCGGGGTCGGGCTCGGGCCAATAGCTCGCTGAGGCTGAAGACTAAGGTGGGGCGGGAAGAGCGGCGGCGCGCGAGGGCACCACCGTGTGCCACATACACAGCACACCTTGTTATTACACACCACTAAAATTATGGTTTATAAACACTTATTAATGACAAAAACTTGCGTTAGGCACGTCTAAACGATTTAGGCGGGTTTTATCCATACCTAAATGGTTTCACCCATCCCAAATAGGGTTTATTAATACCCAATTATGGTATATTAGATGGGTTTGGCTTGTGTTAATGGATAAAACCCGTCTAAACCGTTTAGGCGTGCATAACGTGAGACATTTCCCTTATTAATTAGTGTAATTAATTCATGTGGGATATCATTTATTACATAACTATTTTGTGTAATAATCTCATCAACTGTGTCACTTCGAGTATTTATTTCTCACTCATCAAAATTCAGATCTGAGAAAATAAATATACCACGATCACCTGCTCGTCGCGTATATTAATTTGGTAATATTTAATTTTTTCACATTATTCAAATATATAACCTATTTTTGAACGACAAAAAAAACTGACTCATTTCATATCATTAAATAAAATGATAAGTGTTTTTAAATGATGTAGTTTCGGAAAAAAAAAAAAAAAAAAAAAAGGAATATCAATCATGTCAAAAATCTTTAAAATCTTTTGTGAAAAAAAATATATATAATTCTTAAAATCCAAATAACATCACTTGCAAATATATGGTATTTTATTTAATAAAATAACATTTGGTGAATTTAGTCAAATTCTCCTTACCCATAAAAGAAAGACCTATATTTGAATATATTAGAATAAATTGGCTAGTTTAATTGAAAATGTTGAAAATTTATATTAAATTTAGAAAAACACTTATATTTAAATTATATTTATATGTTTGGCTTTATTATTTAAACTGTTATTTTAGCTCAATCCACAAAACATATTTGGTAATTATATGTAGCTACTAGCTATATGTATTTTCATCAATATAACCTTTTAATTGGAAACAAATTAAATTATTATTTTATTCCATAGCTTCCGATTAAAATATTAATTTAAAATAAAACATAAATATCAGTCTGCCATTTAAAAATGTATAAAAATATATTTATTGCTTTCTTACTTTCCCAAAATGAAAGAGGTGGTCAAAATCAAACCTGCCCTCGAAAGTAATAGTATAGGTATTCTTGAACTTTTACAAGCCACAACCTATTTATCCAAAAATATATACTCCCTCCGTCCCACTACAATTGACATACTTACCGAATCCGGCGTCCCGATAGAATTGACGTGTTTCCTTTTATGGAAATAATTAGGGAATACTAATCTTAATTAAAAGTATTATCCCACCCTAATTAATTAACACCATTACCCTAATTTACTACTCACTCCCATTCACCCCTAATTATTTCTCTCTCTCTCTCTCCCTCTCCCTCACCCTCTCTATCCATCGACGAACCCTAAATCCTCCATAGATGAGGTCTCGAAAACCCACCACCCCTACATGTGATGACGATGGGTGGATCTCCACTCGTCGAAATCGTTTGCCCGTTAGCCCCTCGCCGTTAAATTGTCATTTCCATCCGCCGCCGCAACGATTTTACCCACAATCGGACAAAGACGGTTGGTTTTCCCCTCGCCGTCTTTCTTAGATCCGCCCCCCCCCCCACCACGATGACTGACAGGAGCGGTGGGCACGCTGGCGGTGGATGTGATTCGGAACCGGAGCCCTTCGTTTCCGCCATCGCTGCTCAAAACATTCGTCGGAATAATCAGATCCGTCGCCCCCCCACCACGATGACCGCTGGGAGCGGTGGGCACGCTGGCGGCGGGCGTGGTTCAGAACTGGAGCCTTTCGTTTCCTCCTCCGCTGCTCAAAATGTTCGGCAGTTTTCTCAAATCCGCCACCCCCCACCACGATGACAGATGGGAGCGGTGGGCACGCTGGCGGCGGGCGTGAATCAGAACCGGAGCCGCATCGTGGGCTGCTGTGGAGGTTGATACTGCTGCAATCGAGATTGAGGTAACTAAGATCGATGATGAAAATTTTCTGAGATCTTTCTGCAATCGAAATTTTTCTGCAATCTTGGCTGATGAAATTGATATTCGATGATGAATTTTGGCCTTTGAAATTGAAATGCGATGATGAATTCTGGTTTCTGATGAAGAATTCTAGTTTCTGAAATTGATATGCAATGATGAAATTTGGTTTCTGAAATTGATAAGAACAGAAAGTGTACACAAACTTTAATTTCGATGATGAATTTTTCTGAGAATATCCTGGCTGATAAGAACAGAAAGTATACACAAACTTTAATTGAGCAATGATGAATATTCTTACAAAAACTGAGCTTGATCAACACATCCCCTGCACATAGTGCATTTAAAACACTAAAACAAAAACAAACAAAAGTGATGTGCCATGAAGATTAAGCTTGTAAGGCAGATTGTAAGCCTAGTGCCTGAATAATTTCTGTGAGCCCTTCATTGTTGCCCTGCTGTATGAGGTAGTTAATGCACTCTGTGATTAGCTCCCCTGAAACTTCTAAGGTTCTAGGCAGTGAATCTGATCTTATTAATGCATACTTTCCCATATGTGGAATTTTGTAGCAGTTTTGGCCTTTTACCTTCAAGATTTCCAAAAGGCAGCCCTGTAGACTTAAGAACACATTGTTGAGTGTTATTGGTGACAAATTCTCGAATGAATCTGTGATTGCATTGACAAGTTCATCTATTGTGCTGCATGCTGTTTCTACTTGAATGGATTATATTGCTCTAAACCATCCCAAGTCATTAACATTGCAGTCCGGAGAATTCGGAGGTTGTTGTACTAATTTTATGTTGAACCCATCTGTACTTGCTGCATTCCTGAAATCTGGGTCATTGTTTTGGATATGTGGTCTTGCATTGTCCTGTTGTATCAAAATATCATTGCTTGCTCCTTCTGGCCACTTTGACTTGATTGCTGGGATGATCTATGATGATAAATAGCTGAGATCACAAACTGTAATAAAGCTATGATGATGATTTAATTGTTGTAAATAGATGAGATCATACCTGTGTAATTATGCATTCTTTTATGACTTCTTTGGTGATTGAATCAATTGCTTTGGTCTCTAATGTGCCTGCTACCCGGTTTTTGCTGTTTCTCTTTGCCGGAACTTGTTTTGTGAATGGAAAAATGCCAATTTTTCCATCGAATAGAACTTCTCCATCATCTTTGAAAATAGGCCTGCTTACGGCACACATGAACATGACTTTTCCAATAATTTTTTTGTTCTTACATGTTCATTTGGCTCTTCTTCTCCGGGTGATAGGTAAAATCTGTGGGCACCTCTTGTTAAATAAAACCACTTCTCATCAATGTGCACGGTATCATGCATACTCCTAAACATTAATTTCTTTTCAGTCATATCTAACTCTATGGATTGAAGGCAAAATTTCAGCCTTACTAACTTGTTCGTTGCAGTTAAATCTGGCTTAATCGCAGATGTGTGTGCCCGTATCTTCCTAGCTTGCACCCACCTACCAACGGTAGACTTACTTGTTCCCAACCCACTTGCTAATTTCCTAATTGTTCCCCTCTTTGAACATTCTAGACTAGAAAGTTTTTCTAAATCAAGTTCCACTTTTTTTGTCCTATTTATGACAAACCTGCATTTACGAATATTTATTGGTTCACCCCTATTCATTTGTTCTTGCGCAGCTTTCCATAGACGGTGCACGGTGCTGATGCTTACTTCGAATCTCCTTGTAGCTTCCAATAACTTGCCTCGAGGTGGTTTGCCATCAACACAAGATTGAAAGATAAACTGCACGATGTGATTCCTTTGCTCTTGG
>JAPKLW010000017.1:1280713-1302664 GCA_026898455.1 Plectranthus barbatus | reverse complement strand
ATTAATAAAATTATTTCAAAGATCAGTTTTTATAAATAAATTAGGAAAACAAAATTTTTATTTATAAAAATATTTCAAAGATCAGTTTTTTTTAAAATTATAAACAAAATTTGTGGGCCCTACAAAAGTTAATCATTTATTTCTACTTTATTAACAAACACAATTAACTACAAAATACAACCTCCTTAATTCCCGTGCCGAAAGAAACATGTCAATTGGCACGGGACGGAGGGAGTATATCATTTCTTTTCACTCAATCTTTACATTAAAAAAAAAACTACTCAAATTCAATAAAAAATTTATTTCAGTTAAATCACGATGAAGGTGTCTTCATCAACACGTGCAAAGTTAAGAGCATCGATGTTACTAATTTAAATTACTGCCTCTATCCTCATTTAATAATCTCAAATTGAAATAGTACAATAATCAATATTTATAAATGCGGTAAAATTAATAATTTATTAGTGTGTGAAAATTTTGTCAATTAAGGAAACGAAATAGACCGAAAAGGTAAGTGAGACTATAAACTAGGACGGATGGAGTATATTGTAATTTCTGCCTTATTTATGATATTTTGATATGTCAAATACCACTAGCTATTGAGTCTTCAGATTATATTAGCTTAAAACTTGTAATCGGAGCTAATCACGTGCAAGCTTGGAAAAACTGACTGTCAGCTGGAAGCTATAAAAACTTGCATGGAGCGCAAAAACTGGCTACCGACTTTAGATTTTACATTTGAAGGTTGTTGACTGAAACATCATCATGGGGTGTGGATTCACTAGCTGAAGTACTAACCAACAAAGTGTTACAAACAAGGGCGATTCCCAAACCTGTATATAGAGACAAGAAGAGTCAAGACAAGCGAGATATTTCCATGTCCAAACTTTAAGAAATGAGATCTTAAATTTTGAGATTCCTTAACACTTGTTTGTCTAATGAATCAACCAACTAATGATTCATCGGACTAGCTCGAAGCCGATCTGACAAAGGTTGTAGAGTTAACCACTTTTGTCAACATGGACACCAAATATTCTGGAAAAGTGAGACATCTAATTGGATACATTCCTCGTGTCACACAACGGCTACAATTTCAAACTTCTCCAAACTCTGCCTATAAATAGAAGAAGCATTCGAGAGGAGAAATACTTCATGAATTATTAAAGCCCCAATACTATGTCAAAATCAACACTAAAGCTTTCTAAACATTCAGGTTGTTCAATCAGTTTTTGTGTGCCATATTGGACACGAAACTCTAGCGTCTAGAGTTTTCCTACTGTTTATTTCCTAATTTGATGTTTTGATGAGTCAAAACTTACTTTAGTGTTAAGTTTCTAGAGTCACTGAATGTAATCCCTGTATAGGATTAATCGAGTTGTAATAGACTATAAACTGAGCTGAAGATCGAGCGAACAGGGACTAAGTTTCTAAGGGGGGAATTTTTATAAATCAGAAGACAAAGCTCGAGAAGTTAGGAACAAAGTTTCTCAACATAAAGAGAAGATCAAAGAAACTTGAAGTATTTAAGACAAAGGTTCCGTGCTTAAAACTTAGTAAGGTCATAAATTCAGTTTCTCGAAACTGAGTTTTTTTCTTGAAGTTAGGAAAAGTCAGTTTTCAGTTTCAACATTCCAAGAACACGTGAAATACAAGGATTTCGAAGTCAGACTTGAGATGTCTCAAAGTAAAGTAAAGGTTTTAACTGGACATGCCTTGTAGTAGTTTATCAACCTGCCGAGGGGGTCCATGTCCACATTTGTCGAGCTACATCAACTATTTCGCCGATAATATTCAAGCAGTAGAAGGTTCGACAGGCATCCAAACGATCTCTATGCGGTGATTCCAAAGCCTGGCGAGCCACTGATAACGTACTTTGTGCGGTTCAATAAGGAGTTAGTCTCAGTCCTGAACTATCCAAGACGTACGACAGTCCGAACATTCACCAAAGGCCTAGTAATAGACTCAGACCTCTACTTAGAGCTATCGATCTATCCGTGTCACACAATTGACGATGTGCTCAACAGGGCGTGTACCCTAATCAAGCGGGATGAAGACGAGGCATATAAAAAGACACACCGAAGCAGTGGAAGACCCGAACCAAGAGAGGATCGGCACCGCTAGTCTCACGATAGGCGACCTCTAAGGTCGCACCCTTACATGAGGCCACATCTACTACGCATGACAATGGCTCCAACCACAAGGAAAATGGTCCAAAGAGCATATCGCTTGGAGACCGACTTACACCCCGAAAGATGGTCGATAAATACAAAGACCCCGAAAAACGTGATGAAGAGGTTTGTTGGGGCTTCTAGATAGCCAAACACAACAAACAAGGCAGCACCCGATCTGCTCCATCACTCTGTCATGGTTTCGGACCATGAGTCCATAACTACAACCTTTGTATTAACATCCCCGGGTCATGCGAATAATGAGAGACCACCCACAAAGAAAATTCCCTATGGCTGAGGGGATGCTTACGGGCATCCCTAAAATACCAGGTCTCCTCGTGAAGGAGATTTGAAGGGCATACATCTGGGAACAACGTCTCACATTCTAAGGTGAGCACGCATCACAAAACTCAAACAATTTAACTCCACGAGTTCTTCAACAAGAGCCTCATGGAGCTGAAGGGTCTACGGAATAACTGGGCCAAAATAAGAGCCAAATAGGTCGCAAAGTCCACCGAGTACAATCCAACCAAAGCTAAAGGACAACTCGATAACGAGCTACTGGATAGGAAAAATAGTTCAACAAAGAGAGAGCCGCATCCGGAGTAGGCTGACTAGCGAAGAACCATTCCAATCAAGCTGTGCAACAGTCAAATAAGGTTCTGATAAGGACACGACAACTTTGGAATGAGTAAACGACATAGACATTGTAATGGCTCCTACAAGCCTGACGAGCTATCCGCAACAATCTAGAGGCGTGCTCCGAGAAACCTTAGCTCTCCTCTAAGTTCTATAAATAGACCCCCGTGAGCCAAAAATTGGCATCTAATTTTTATCTAGCTTCTATCTACCTTTGACTTACAAAAACTATATGTTGTACATGCCATCAAGTTCGAAATAGTTCTCGACCAGTTCGCCAGGACTCGCCCAGACCGGTGCGATCATTCGAATAAATACTTGATCTCTTTTTTGTTTACTTTATCATTGCTACAATCTAATTTACTTTATCGCTACTATCTTTTAACACTATTTATCGTTTTATCTCATCATTTTCGGGGTTGTTGATTGTTTATTGCACTTATTGCTTCCATTGTATCTGGTTATTTCTTGTAATTCTATCTCGTCGGATCTTGAGTTTCCGAGGCCCGTATTTATACAAATCAAGTATAAAATAAATTAAAAATAACCAATAATATAAAAATTAGTTAAACATTATTCAAATACATAACTACTCCTTAATAAATCTTGAAAGATAGCTTCATAATCAGCGTCCATCAAAACAATCATTTTTAATTTATTAATTGAAGCTCTTCTACGTCGTTACAACTTACAAAGTTCCTTCGAACTTTCATTTGGAATTTACTAGATATAACAAACAAACAATCATAAAACTTAATTTTAATTGATATAATTGTAAAGATTAAAAAAATGTATTATAATTACAAAAGTAATTAAAAGTTATGTTAAAATTTTCAAATAACTAATTTTAAAATATAAATGCTATGTTAAGAAAAAAATACCAAGCCCACTACCATCTCTAAGCCCACACACGTTTGCAGTCCATGAGATCAGGTACACTGCAATTGAGAAGATATTTCACGAAAATTGGTAGGGACTGAAATGAAATCCTTGAGTTCAGTTATTTCCAATTTCGGAACAATTACCCGCCGTTTCTGCAATGGCGGCGACGGGGAAATGCTTTCTCGTCACCGGTATCCCGGTAAATTTCGTATCTGTTTTTTTCTGTATATTTTAGAGTAAAAGCTATCTTCATGGATATTTGATTAATCTGCGTTTGTTGTTTGTTATTTTAACGCAGGGAGTCGGGAAAACTACTCTTATAATCCGAGTGATGGAGGCCATTAAACAGTTCAATCCCAGCTTAAAAGTCCAGGGTTTTTATACTCGTGCGTCTCCTTCTTTTATTATATAATGTTATGATTATGCTGTATTGAGGTGTGATTTTTAAAATCGATTGTTTATCGACTATATTTGCTGTGCTGATTATTTGAAACTGTTAATGTTCAGTTGAGTTGGTTTAAAGTCGTATTGAATGAGTTGGTTTTGAGATACATAAAAGAAAAAGAGGAGTGAGTTGATTAGTTGATCGATGATCGACAAAGGATAGGGAAATGGTACTTATTGCTTTGGGGAGGATTCTGATAATTTTAATAATAAATATAATTGACTTGCCTAGGTGAGATAAGAGAAGGGGCTGAAAGGGTAGGATTTGAAGTGGTTACACTTGATGGTCGAAGAGGTCCTCTTGCATCCACCAAAATCACTAGGTATTATTTCCCCCTTTCCCCCCATCAACATTTGTCATTGATAATTGACGACGACGTATATTGTTGCTGAATGATCTATACTAATTTTGCCATTTTATTTTGTATTTTTGACATTTGCAAATAATAACAAGTAAATTATCTTTGTTATTCGATGGTAATGCAGCTACGTAGTTTGAACTAGAAGTTGCATAAGGACTTAGGTCTTCTGCCTTAAATAGTTGTTTGTTCCAGATCTGAAGTATTTCATTTGGAATTTGAATCACGAGTCAAGTGGATCAAATATTCTCAAGCAAAATAAATCTAGCCACTATTGTTTTATCTCTTGCACCATGCATGAATGGTATATTACATGCCATGCACTTGTTTTTTTTTTTTTTTTTTAAAAATTTTGTATGATATTGCTGTCAAATAACTGAAGCCAAGAGTAAGGCAGCCTTCATATTGCCAGGGTTGCCGGAAATGATTTATAAGTTCAAAAACCCAGTTCCTTGTATAAAAACTAAAAGCAAAGCTTTCAAACTCCCTTACTGTGGCGCAGCATTACCAATAATCGATTATATTTTCTTCATTTTACTTTATAGCGCACAATTTAAGTGTTCCTAAAATGCTTAATAATCCTCTGTGAGGGGGAACTCTTTATTTTGCAATCATCAAACTATATTTTAGCTAAATAGTGGTTTCATAACTATCTCATGCAGAGTTTGAACACTTGCCTCAGGGACAGGTCCAATACTTAGGATAGTCCTAGACAAGCATGTTATACTTAATATAGATGGACTTTTTTTTTTACAGTAGTGTTAAAATCGCATAATGTCTCACTGCACTAAACTAAATGAGAAACAAAACAAATTTTGACTCGGTGATGGTTATATTCATAATAAGTAGTATACATTTTCTTGGTAGTCCTAAGTTTCTTGCTTATTTGGTAGATTAGTGTACTTGAATATGATTATTTCTCCGGTTTGGGAATACTTTTTGAAAGTTCATCTGGAGCATGGCTTTGAATGCTATGATACTGATGGAGTGCATAATTGCAGGCTGTTTTTAGTTCAGTGTTTATATATCCTTCTTATGGGGTTTTCTGTTGTTCTGTTTTTGAAAGTTCACTCAAATGGGCATGATGCCTTGTGAATAACCATTAACAAAAGTTATCAATGCACTTTCAGAAGCTAGGTGGACCATGGCTTTGAATGCTATGAAACTGATGGAGTGCATAATCGCAGGCTGTTTTTAGTTCAGTGTTTATATATCCTTCTTATCAAGTTTTCTGTTGTTCTGTGATCATGGATGTTATATTTCTGGAAGTAAATTATACTTGTCCATGGCAGCCGGGAATCTCACAGGTGGCCTACTGTTGGGAGGTTCAAAGTAGACGTTGCTTCATTTGAATCATTAGCATTGCCTGAGTTGGAGGTGAGTTACTCCACATTGCATTTGTTCCATTTGAACTATATTATGTACTTGAGAGTGTATGTCTTAAATTTGTAGTTCTTCTAGGATGAACTCTGTCATACAGTGTTCTGGCAATACAGGTGAATATCACTTTTGAACTGATTGTTCATCTGGCCAGGTTAAGGAAGATACTGATCTGTTTGTTATTGATGAAGTTGGTAAAATGGAGCTGTTCAGCTCATCATTTTTCCCTGCTGTAGTAAGAGTTCTGGAATCCAATGTCCCTCTGTTGGCATCTGTGCCTGTCCCAAAATCTGGCAGAGATATTCCTGGAGGTACTCGGCAAAATCTGAAAATGCTGAAGTTTTTAGTATATCATGATTAGGTCATAGAGTAAATAAATCTATTTGGATTGTAAAAACCATTTTTTCTCCTGTTGCAGTCGCTTCTAAACGAATTATACTTATTTTGAGGTCTCATGCAAGGCATAATTTAAATTTCTTTCTGCTGGTTCGGGATGAGCATTAATTCATGCAAGTTTTCTGTTTTGCAGTTGCAAGGTTGAAGAATCATCCAGGGGCAACCCTTTATATGTTGAACACAAGTAACCGAGATGCCATTAAAGAGCAGATTTACTCCAACTTGGTAGACTCTTTACAGAACCGCTAGATTCTGTCAAAAGCTTAAGCTTCCTATTTTGGGCACAATGCATTGTAAAAAACCATCAGCAAAAGTTATCGTGAACCTTCAGTAGCTAGCTGGATCATGGCTTTGACTGCTATGGAACTGATGGAGTGCAGATTAGTTCAGTATTTGAATAATACAACAGACTCCCATTCCAGATTGTAGAAGACTTGCAAGGATTTTTGGCAGTTAGTTTGGATTCATTATTTATCAGGGGATGCAACGTCAAAATCTCACCTCCCAAGATTTTAAGTGAGATTTGTCCGCTTTATCTTGTTTATTGAATGCCTCTTTCTATTTCAAAAGGCCCTATTCGTAGACAATTGTATCAGTCAGGGAAATTTACATAATATTCTCAGTTTGACTTTTATAAATCTGGATCTGCAATTTCTTGTTTAATTTGACAACTGTCTTTTTTTTTTAAATTTTTATTGAACACATCTGACTACTGCCTTTTATCTGCAAAGATTCTGCATGTAGTCAGGGAAGCAGGTCTCGAGGCTTACTGCAGCTGCATTATGTTACAGGTAATTCTGGTTTGTTTGATGCGTTTTAATTTACCTACATGCAAGTTGTACCACTATATAAAATTTAGATTTTATTTTCTGAATTGCCTTCTGCAACTTTCATTACTGCAGTATACAGATAGAGTCCTCTAACAAAGATCAAGGCTGTAGTTGATATAAATAGGCCAATATCTTCTAAATAAAAAAAATAAAAAGTTTCTGTCATATTATGAGAGATAATAGATAAGGCTAGATTCGCAGTGCTTTAGTGCTCTAGAGAATAAATACATGGGGTTGAACCTAGGATATTAGATGGGGATGTGGGCTTATCAATTAGGTGGTCCATGATTTGATGGAGGCCCCCAAAAAAGTAAATTCATTCAGCTGTATGCTGATATGGTAACCCACGAAGATGCCTTTTTTTATTCGTCCATGATAGCATTAATTTTATCAAGAATTCGAAATACATAGGTTCCTAATTATTTATTAGGAGAAAGGCATATATCTTTAAGTGTGGTGGTCCAATTCCTTCAATGGGATTTTCCAAAAACGAAACTAAATTTCATAAGTTTTTGCTTTACATCTGAGACCTAATCCTAAACCTTCTTTTTACTTATTACAAAGTTACTTTATTTTTTACTTTTGGTGCTAAAGTCAGTTTGAAGTTTGAACTAAGGGGTGGAATTGATTATGCTGGGAATTTGAAATTAGGTTGGATAAGAACATCAGCCAAAAAAAAATAGGGCTTGGATAACATCACTAAAAATATAATGGACATTGTGGAGTTGGTTCATCCTAATTTAAAGACTAGGATATGGAAAACTTTTCTTCTAAAAGACCAATATATATATATATATATATGTATGGACCGGATCCTGTGCTAAAATATTTTTTTTTGCTAAAATGCTAAACATGCTTTATTGATTAGTATTTTATGCTTGTTTAGTTATTATGTTATGTATCATTGAATTGCATATCCTAGTCAAAATAAATAATTGTCAATCTAAAAAATTCTATCCTGACCATTCATCCATCAAAATCAATGGTTTAGGATTTATTCCTATTTAGTATTTTTTCACTTTTTAGCATTTGATCCATTCCATATATATATATATATATATATATATATATAACATAATGCATTAAGTTAAATCCTACCCCCAAATGTCTCTTTTGAAATTTGAACTTATAACCTGTTGGACATAGATACGAATGTTTAAATCACTTGTGTCCCGACAGGAGACTACAACAATTTTACTTTTTGATACATTGCAATTCACACCCTTAATTTCTATTAAATTCACAGTCATCCATATAAATGTAAAATTGTTAGTTAAGAGCAGATGTAAAAGTTGATGAATTTATCCAGAATGTCTTTGTCCACTGGTACCACATTCTTTGCAAAAGTTAATGTTGATTAAGGGCCCCTTTGAAACCTAAATGTCTGCCTACTTGTAGTGATGGCCCCGGGCCGGTTCCGGTTCGGAACCGCCGGTTCCGGTTCCCGGATAAATGGAACCGGAACCGGCGGTTCGAAATTTTTTTTTTTATTATTATTTTATTTTTTCTGTGACACGTGGCGCACTCTGATTCGTCGATTTTCGAATTTTTAAAAATATTTTCAACGGTTCGGAACTGGAACCGCTGGTTCCGGTTCGGGCAAAACTTGAACCTGAACCGGCCCGTCTGTAGCCGGTTACGGTTCCGGTTCCGAACCGTGGAACCGGCGGGCCGGTTCAGCCGGTTCCGGTTCGGTTTGGCCATCACTACCTACTTGCTGGTTAGAGACTATTGTGTTGTCATGGAGCTTTACCCCTTTCTTGTATTTTTCTTTTTCTTAGTATGAGTTGAGAAAGCGATGATTAATTCCATAATTTCTTATTCGAAGATATTTATTCATGAAAATCTTATTATTGGGATGTCTCAAACTAGACTATAGATTTATCTAAATATTGATATAAAGTGAGATGGGATTTGCAACGGTTTGTAGATGTAACGCTCTGCCTGCACGCTGCAGTAATATACTTTGAACTTTCCTTTTGTCAATTTTAAATATCTTGGTCATAATTAGGGATGTCAAACGGGCCAACCCGCCGGGTTTCGGGCCAGCCCTATCGGTTTGCGGGTTTAACGGTTCGGGCTAAACGGGCTGCAATTTTTATCGGGCTGAAAATTCTCAACCCTAACCCTAACCCTTCGGTTTTCGGGCTAGCCCGTCGGGCTGACAAAATTACATTTTTTTAATTTTTAATTTTTTATTAAACTTAAGTATTTATTATATTATTAATAAAATTAATTATATATATATAAAATAATATAATTATTATTATAATTAAATACTAACATAAAATATTGTATTATATACTAAGACATTAGATAAATTAAATAATCATATTATTTAATTATGCAACTCCAATAATATCGTATTAAATAAATCACATAGGTAGATTAATTACAAAAGAATATTGCATGATATACATCATATTTCAATATATATACATATACATATATATAATGTATTATATATCTAAAAAATTTGATGAGGTCTCACGATTATGTTAAATAATTTGTTACAACATAAAGTAAACTATCATAAGTATTTATTTAACAAGATATTAAAGTTTTACTAAATAATTTTATAAGTTTGTAAATCTTAATAACTCAAAGAATATAACTTATTGAAAATAATAATTAATATTTAAGAAATCAATCATTTCTCAAATATTATAATAAATTATTTATTTAATATAATATTTTTTAGTGGTAAAAATATAGGTATATCATTTATGTCACATAAAATTCATTGAAATACTTCCATCTAAATATAAGATTACTCTATAGTATAAAAATAGTTGATACTTATTTTTCCAAAATTTAGTAATTTAACTATATTAAAAAAATGGACTAGCCCGTCGGGCCAACGCGCAGCCCGGCGGGTTCAGCCCGTTTAACCCGCTACCCGTTTAGCCCGGACCGTTTAGCCCATTTTCTTATCGGTTAAGAATTTTTCGACCCTAACCCGGTGTTTAGCTCGGGTTATTCGGGCCAACCCGTCGATCCCGGGCTAAATTGACATCCCCAGTCATAATTATTGACAAACTCGAAAATCAGATGTCTATTTATTAGAAAAAAATTTTGAGAGCAAAAGAAGGAATTAACGTGAGACTTTAAAATGCAATTTTATTAATATTTGAAGCAATCGTTCTTCTTTATAAAGTCATCCTTATCTAACAAATATATGGGATTTTATTTGAAATTTTAAATTATTCACCAACAGTACTAAATATCCTATATATAAACATTTTAAATAAAAATAAAGCTGATTATTTGCTTCAAATTTCATGATCGATCAAATGTTGTTTCATTTTGGAATTTCATATTTGGTTACTGGTAATAAAATTTGCATTTTTACACCCAAAACAAAGTGATTAATGGATGTTTGAGTTTAGGAAAAATGTGATATATGAGATTATTGTATGGTTGAGTTTAGGAAATATGTGACATATGATCCAAAAGTGTAGAATTAAAAACTAAAATTGGCCCATGCAGGTCTCGAACCTGCGACCTTCGCGTTATTAGCACGACGCTCTAACCAACTGAGCTAATAGGCCATTTGTTTAATAATTTAATATTAATAAAAAAAAAAAAATCGAATTAGTACATTATCAATGAAATAGAATATTATTACATTTTACTTGACCAAAAATCATATTATCCCATATTCTACTCTAGAATACTTATCTACCCATGTTTTTGCTTAATACAACATCAATTATATATTTTTAATTATGAAAGGGTAAATAGATATCTCAAATTGTAATTATAAAAAAGAAAGAGTGGGGTTATGGTAGAGGGTAGGATCGACACTTCCGGCAAATGGAGGGGGCGTCGTGCGCGTCAGCAACTGTTACTGAGCTGTTTCTGTTTGTTCGGCCTTGACCCAGTTCACAATTTCATTCATCATATTTTCATTAATAAAATAAAATAAAAATATTCCAAAACTAAAAAAAAATTCAGTTGGGGAAAGCAACAGTTCCTTTTTGTTTTCTTCCGAGGGCTAATGCGTCATTTCTCGCGTCTACAAAGACTGCGTCCCCGCTGTCTCCATCACAGGACTTTTTTGGTTCCACGATCACCTGCTTCGCGCCACCATGCACCCGCCTTTGTCCGGCCAACTGTTAGTTTGCAAATCACGTGCACCAAGGCACATGCGCATTTTTTTTTTTTTTCCAAATAAAATTCAATTCAATATACTCCCTCCGTCCCGGTCAAATTGTCCACATTTGACCGGGCACGATAACCAATGCATGTGAGTAGTAGTGGGTGATAGTGGGATGAATATTTTATTGATGAGTGTGAGAAATTTGCTATTTTAGGAAAGTGGACTAATATTGTGGGACAGACGAAAAAGGAAATGTGGACAATTTACTTGGGACGGAGGGAGTATTAAATTAAGATTAATTAATTTGTGTGTAGTTAATCAAAAATACATCGGAGTCATATATTATAAAAACACAAATCGTAATTATAAATTAATTAAAAGTATGCATTATGATATAATTCAATCACATGAGAAAATTAGAATATATTCTCCTAATTTATCAAGCATTGAGATATAATCCCCTAATAATCGAAGAAATAAATGCATAAATATATATCGAGTGTTATCGAAGCCTTACGGCAATACAGAGGCATAACACAGAAAAATTCGACGAAATTGAGATTCACTAACTAAGTGACTAGGTTAACAACAAACCTAAGCAACAACATCAAAATAATCACAACAAGCTAAAACTCGATAGTAGCTTAGACTCCAAATGGAAGATGTCATCCTAACTAGGTTAGCACAACACCTCTTTTCATCATCCTCCAAGTCAAGTAATGTGAGAATCATAACAAGGTTAGTCCTTCCACACCACAATTATTGGTACAAGTAATCAAACATAAAAAATAACTAACTAAACAATGTTCCAAAATTTACAATAACTTCATCAATAGAGAACACCGAATACAATAATCTAAACACAACCTTCTTGATGCTTTGGACGGTAGCAATCACATCAAAAAGTGCACCATTAAATATCTTATCTCCTTGAATTTCATAAATGACTTTAGACTCACACGTCTCAAGCATACGCCACCTGATGGAAACCTCTACTGTTGATGTCATGTGTTGTACACTCAACTACTCACGAACAACTCTTTAAATCTCGGAAATTTGCCAACACTCAACAAGCTCAACAAGTGTTTGACAATTTTATTAACAATATCACACAAGGAACAAGAGGACGATGAAAAATGTTCCCTCGCTCGGGTGTAGTGGTTAAAACACCTTGTCTGGATCAAAAGGTCACCGATTTGAGCTTTCTCGGGAATATTTGAGTGTGTGAGTTAAATATATGTATTTCTATTTTTTTAAAAAAGACGATGAAAAATAAAGAATTTCTAGATATATTTGTAACATAAAAAGTCTAACAGTTACACCCTCCACCCTTTGATAATCTCCCAATAATTGATAAGATAAAATTTAATAGTATTTCTATATTAAATTAAGTAATATTCGAGAAGAGGCGGATTCAGCCTACCACGTAGTTTACACACAAGATAATTAGTTGTGGTAGGTCTCGCACCAGCTGATCCCCGCCCAAGTAGTTAACTTCTAAGAAAAATAAAACACAGAAAAGGGAAATAAAAAAATATGAGAGAGAGAGAGAGAGGTTTTTAGTTATGGTGGTGGTGTGATTCCAGCAATGGATTGTCATGCTACAACCATTACTACTTTTCTTCTCTCATTATTGGCGCTCTATTTTATTCCCACTGCATTTGCTCATTCTCCTTCAAATCCAGTTCCAACTGCTTAATCCAATACTTTACCACTCTGGTTGTTCAACTTCTAACTTTCTACTGCCAATTTTTGCTGTTGCTGAAATCCTGATTCGTGATTATGCTTCCCTAGAGGTGGGGTCTATTTTCTTGTGATCACTTCTGTTTCTTCATTTCTGGAAATCTTTGTTATATGTGGAATGTGTTTGAAGATTGCTGATTTATGTTTTTTCTGAATTACGAATATTAAGGATAAATCACGACTTCATTGACTTATCTCTTTTTTGCAATCATACTACTTTCTTCTATGTTTGGATGCATTCTAGTATCATCGATAATGGTTTTTGATGTGAGGATGCAAATGTTGGATTTATTTTTTAGAAAATATGTTCCGTTTTATCAATCATTGTTCACTCATGAGGTAATGCATTGTTATTGATTGCCTGATCCATCCTCTATCTTAATTGCAAGCATCTACTTTATCATTCAATGATTCGCAATGCCTTTTTAATTTTTTTTTTCTTTTTGAAATAAGTTAATGCCATTCTCTTCTGCAATATTTGTCCTTAGCTTTTTTTCTGTCATTGAGAGATGCATGTTCTAAGATGGTTCTGGAAAGTAGTACTGAGTTTTGCCAGAAAAATCTCTTCCTCTACCCTCGAAAAGGGGCATTTGGCTTTTTCTTTTTTTAAAGTCAATGAACGAGTTGCGATATTTGGAAATTCTGAAATAACCGTATATTGTACATTTCATTCTTTTTCTTTCATTTGTTTTCATTCATTAAATGTGAGGCATAAGTGGTAAACTGTATAAACGAAACTGGGTTCAACCTAGAAGTGTTGGTGAAATTCGGATTCTATATTTTCCGTCATTAGTTTGTTTTTGCCCACTAGCCCACTCCAAAAAGGGCAACTTACAATGAGAAGGAGGATTTAGTCAATGATAAAAATGAATTGAGTTTTGATCAGTTGGAAGTTAGATATTATTAGACATAGCTACAGGAACTAAGCTCTAATCCTTTGCGCCAGAATTATGTTGCTGATAACCCAAATAACTCTGTTCTTGATTCAGGATGTGACTCTGGGAAGCAGAGAGACTCGACTTTCAGTTTGTGGATGATATGTAGATGAAATCTTGTGCGTGATATAGCTTTGTTTTGGATGTAGTTGCATGGAAAATCTGATATACCTCCTTGACTTCAACAAGGACGAGATGGCTAGGAAAGCTATCATGCATAAGAGAAATGGGGGTGGTAAGTCAAAAGTGTGAACAATTATCTTGAGTTGCAGGAACGTTGCATGACTTCTGAGATATGTGTCACATACTTATTTTCCCTGTTAAAGAAGTCTAGCTATTGTAGAAAATTAGTTGGCCTATAATTTATTTTGAAAACTCTTCAACCAGCATTGAGAATTTAGGATCAATATATTGCAGCAATTATGCATTTTCCTTTTCTTTCTTTCACATGTTTCATCCATTGTTTTGTCCAATACTTGGCGAGGACACATTTTCGTAAAACAAAGGATATTTCAGGGATTTATCATCAGATTTAGGGGAACCACTTTCCTTGAAAGAAGAGATCTAATACTCATTTGGATCTTCTTGAAGAACTTGCTTGGTAACTTTATGTAATGGTTTGTTTATGACTTTTCAGGACTAGAGGCTCCTCGAAACAGTATGGAATTTCCGATCGAAACATCTTATGGATTATATGCAGCAAGGGATAACATACTGGTACTACTGCTGTTTTTCTTGCATCTGATCAATTTCATGTGTTCCATACTTGTCCCTGTTGTTACCACATATGGAATTAACATTTAGGATATTTCAAAGTCATGGGTTTTTCTCTTTTGTCAATGGGATTCTATACTTTTCTCCCTTATATTCCTGCTTTTTGTTGGATTAATTTAACAAAGTGATGATCTCTAAGAACTCTATGGATTCAGAATTTGGAGTATGTCCTTCAGGGTTTCTTTACATCCCAGTGTATTCTAGTCATATATTTAAGGCAGTTTAGGGATGATGACTCATCTGGCATAACCTGGTTTACAATTATAGTCCAATTTACTAATTTTTGAGTTTCAGCATGCATGTTTTCTCCCCCCTCTTTCTGCTTGTGATTCCCTGTGAATTATGTTTATGTTGTTTGCATCATGTCACAGTATGCACATCACATGAGAAAGGAAACATCTGGTGAGGACTACTATTCCACTGGAGCTCCTATAAGGAAATTAATCCATGAAGAGATTTCCAAAAGACCTAGTACCAGATCAAATTCACCTAGTGTAGTGGCTCGTCTCATGGGAGTTGATGTGCTACCTTTTGATTCAAAGCCTGGAGCGCAACCGGACCGTGTAAAAAATGGAGGTCCAATGGGCAAGTTGATGGACAAGAATCGACTGAAGAAGGGTTCAGTTGATCATATACTCTCTACCCCGAATTGCTCCCAGCAACTGGAAGTTGGTCCAATTGGCCAATATGTAGATGGATATCCTGATCCGTATAGCAACCGGACTAAGATGAAGAAATCTAAACCCAGGGAACATCCCCAAGAAGAGGAACTGCAGAGGTTTAAGAAGGAGTTTGAAGCATGGCAAACAACGCGATTTAATGACTCTTCTAATTTTGTGAAATTTGTTAGTCCTCCACCTGAGTTGATTGCACAGGAAGAACTCAACAGAGAAAAGATGTATCTTTATGCTAATAGAATCACAAAGAGTGAGAGGTTAAGGGAACACAACGATCCTGCAGAACTGGACAATCCTCATGAAATGCTTGCCTTTGAGAGGGTTAAAAAGAAAAGTTCATCTTATTTGGATGAGGAAAATGGTTCTTTATATCCAAATACAGTGACACGAAACGACTCTGGAGCCTCTCAAAATATGTATTCTGTTCCGGAATTTGATATAGTCACAGTTCCATCCAAGATTGTGATTTTAAGGCCTGGACCTGACAGGGCAAATATCAATGAGGATTTGTGGAGCAATACTCCTAGCACTTCAGAAGAGATAGTTACCATAGAAGATTTTCTCAAAGAGGTGAAGGAAAGGCTAAATTCTGAGCTGCAAGGTAAATGTTCTAAAAGGAGCATTACTGCGAGAGGAGGAGGAGTCGAGACCCCTTACAGGGAAAAGCAATCAAAACCAAGAGAAATTGCTCACTGTATAGCACAAGAGGTGAGAGATAGTGTCTCAAGGGACATTGAGATGAATTTACTCCGCACAGAGTCTACAAGATCGTGCAGAAGTGAAATTCAGAATGGAGCAGGTTCTCCTGAGTTCATCAAAAGAGATAGAAGAAAATTCTTGGCAGAGAGTTTGAGAAATGTCCTGAAAGGAGAAAAACATGGTGAAATTCCAGTGGCTGTCAATAATAGTTCATCATTGTCAGAATTTGAGAAGGGTAAACTAGGACAATTAAGCGGTACATGGGTTCGCAATAAAATGAGACATCCTGAAAGTTATACAAATGAGTTACAAAAAAATAGTTGGTCTCCCAAAGGGGAGCCTGATGAAGAGGGAATGCCGCAAGATATGTCTCCTAGGAATCTCACGAGATCATTTTCTGCACCGGTGTCAGGAACATCATTTGGAAAGCTCCTTCTGGAGGATCGCCATATATTAAATGGGGTACAAGTAAGGAGGAAGCATGAAGCTACTGAGAAGGTCTTTATGAACATTAAAAAACAGAAAAAGGATAAATTTAACATAAGGGAAAAGGTTTCAAGCTTTAGATACAACTTGACACTCAGAGGAAGACTGTTTCGTAAGAGAGTTAAGTCAATCGGGGGATCAGGTCAAAACAAGCACAACCTATTGAAAGATGCTACAAATGGACAATCAGTAATGAGTTTTTGTGACACACATGTGAGGACTTTGCTGGACTCAGATTATTTTCACTTCACTTCATAAAAAAAGATAATACTATCACTGAATTGTGATAGTTTAGTAGCCACTGTTCTTACTAAATTCTGTTTTGATATATTGTAGGGGAATTCCACTGAAGTGCCACCAAGCCCTGCATCTGTGTGCAGTAGTGTACATGATGATTTTTGGAGGTCAGCTGATTACCTAAGTCCTATATCTTCATCAGGTGGACACCTGGAGGATAGCGACATGTCCCATGTTTTCAGAGAAATAAACTCAAACTTGAGTGGTTAGTAATTACTCTTGTCCCGCATGTTTCTTATATGCTCAGAGTTTGCACGAGGAAGAAAAATTCATGGAGGGTGATTCTTTGCATATTAAGCTTTACCAACTAATTGGAATTGGCCTTAATTAATCATGTATTAAGCTTTACATATTTTATTTGGAGAAAGCTTTAATTTTGTGAAAGCAAGCTGCACATGCATACTACATAATATCATTCTTTGATACTGCCATGCAATCCCCTTTTGTTTTATTCCTTTCCCGACCATATCATTCAAACCTGTTTCTTTACTATTTATTCTCGGATTTTGCAGACTTGCGGAGGAAATTAGATCAACTCGAAGGAGCTTGTCTTCTAGATGACACTGCATATGAACCTCAAAGTACCGATCAAGTCGATGCAGATATAGAGGATCAATCCGAAGCCTACATTAGAGACTTGCTTATTACTGCTGGTCTGTATGATGGCTCATTTAGCCGATCTCTCTCAAAATGGAACCCACTTGGCAAGCCTATCAGCACTCAGGTCTTCGAAGAAGTTAAAGAAACTTGTAAAAAAAGCAACAAGGATAAAGATCAGGGTGAAAAAATAAATCACAAGATGATAGCTGATTTGTTAAATGAAGTACTTCCAGCTATACTTAGAGAGCCAGTGAACATATCTAGATACATGCAGAAGGCTACTGGACTTGAGCACAATCCTCCAAATGGAAGGAACTTGCTCTCTCTCGTATGGAATAGTATTCGTGTGTATGTACATCCTCCAGTAGACAGATCTTACTATGCTCTTGATAACATGTTGGCCCGAGATCTGAATTCAAACCCATGGTCCAGATTGGTTGATGATGATGTCAATGCTCTTGGTAGGGAGATTGAATGCCAGATCATTGGAGATGTGATTGAGGAATTGGTTAAGGATATGTACTCACTTTTTCCTGGCAGATTTGCTTGACAAGAAACTTTGATGGTAGAAACATCGGTACAAGCAATTAATGCCTGGAGACTGATGTGTATAACTAGCTTTCAGCGAGAAGATTGTGTGTGGATGCTGTTTGTTAATCAGAAGATGTATAGAGTGTTGATAGGGAGATTATTGACTAGCAACTTGATTGTGTTTTAATGGTTCGATTTTGTATCATAATCTTATTATAATGGTGAGGATCTGGAGAAGGTTGAAGTGAGTTCAAGGAAAGTAATTTTATTCTTGTTCAACTGTAAGGATTTCTCCACAGCAAGATTCTCTTTTTTTTTTGAAGGTTTGTATGCTATCGAAAGGGCTTCAAGAAAATGGGATGCCAATATCAAGTATATATGATTCAGAGCTGGTAATTTCGGAATCTCGGTTATTTTGGTTCGGTTTACTTGCAAATGATTACAAATTCAACTGTCTGTTGGTGAGTGATAGGTGCAATTATTGGAGAAATTAGGACTGCTGGATCAAAGTTTGGTTACATCAAACAGGGTTTTGATTCTTTTGAATGTGCAAGAATTTATTTAAATTTTATTGAATTTCAATTTCATGTGGTGGAAATTATTGCAGTACAAAGATTTGGACCAAGAATTTCAATGTTGAGACTGTAGGTGGGATTAGGAATCAAGATCTATGGCTATGCTAAAAAGTTCTGTTTTATAAAATAACAACATATTCAATAATTGAATCCCAATCAACTCCCCCCACGAGGCGCAATAAAAATCCAACTGCCTTGAAATGGAATTTAATTTGATTGAATTTATTAATATTTCCTTCAAATCTCATCTAACACCACATACTTTAATTTTCTTGTTCTTTTGACTTTTGAATATTTTACACACCACAAATTTCTTTCCACGTTTACTAATAATATTCTTGTTATACTAACATTGTTGGGTTTTAATTATGATAAATTAAAATTAATTGGCAAAAAGTTAGATACCTTAAACCGTTTAAGTGGATTTTATTCATACCCAAAATAGTTCACCCATTTCAAGTAGAGTTTATTAATCCCCAATTATAGTATATTAGATGGATTTAGCTTGAGTTAATGAATAAAACACACCTAAACCAAATATACCTAAATTATTTTGGCATCCATGGATGAACAGATGCAACTAGCAGCACAAGTTGCCTTTACGAGTAATAAAAATGATAAGTTAATTTAAGTAATAGCTGTTCTTCCAGCTCTTCTCTTCATTATATATATAAAAAATTCAACATGCACGGTTCATGTTTCTGACTGAGCAATCAATCTCTCTCTCTATATATAGAGTCATATTTATATAACATGTGCCCTCTCAAAACCCTCCATTTTAGATATTTAATTGTTCAGATTAATTTTTAAAAATTGAACTTCAACTTTAACTTTTATTTTTATTTTAAATTATAATTAATGACATTTAGTTAAGTTAAATATAGGGACTTCTAACCTGATGATATATCTGTAAGATTCATGGATTTGGATGTGATTTGTTTCTTTTGTTCTATCTTCAGTTAATCCACCTTCTGCTGCCACAATATCTGCTAACATCAATTCGGTACCCATGCTTAATGAGACTAATTTTGAGGAATGGAAAAGGCACTTATTGATTGTGCTGGGCTGTATGGAATTAGATCTTGCACTAAGGAAAGAACAACCTGCACCTCTTACTGCGGATAGCACCCCTGATGAAAAAAGGGAATTTGAGAGGTGGGATTGTTCTAATCGCATGAGTCTAATGATTATGAAGCACATCATTCCGGATGCCTTTAGAGGTCCTAATTCTGAAGAAATTACTGAGGCTAAAAGTTTCCTTGACGAAATTGAGAAACGTTTTGCTAAAAACGATAAGGTTGAAATGACTTCACTTTTGACATCTCTGATGTCTATGAAGTATCAGGGTCAAGGAAATGTGAGGGAGTACATTATGAAAATGTTTCATATTGCTTCAAAACTTAAGGCACTTAAGATTGAGCTTTCTGAGGAATTGCTCGTTCTTATGGTTTTGGTTTCGCTTCCTGCACAGTTTAACCAATTTAAAATTAGTTATAACTGTCAAAAGGAGAAATGGTCTCTTAATGAGCTCATTTCTCATTGTGTTCAAGAGGAAGAAAGGTTGAAGCAAGATAAAACAGAAAGTGCTCATTATGTTGGTACCTCTAAAGATAAGGGCAAGAAAAGAAAGATTGAGAATGAAGCTGTTGAAGGTCCAGTTCAAAAGAAACAACAACAAACTCTTCCGGGTTGTTTCTTTTGTGGTAAGCCTGGACATTTGAAGAAGGATTGTACCAAATATCATGCTTGGCGTGTAAAGAAGGGGTTGCCTGAGCTACCGAAAGCCAACTGATGATGAAAGAAGCATCCTTATGGGCGATGGAAATCGGTAGATTTGGAAGCAATTGAGCATTTTTTAGGTTGTCATTAGGGACTGCCTTTATTTGAATTTGAAAGACATTTTTGGTGTACTGTCTTTTTGACAGAATTTGGTTTATGTTTCTTTATTGAACAATTTTGGTTATTTTTTGTTCATTTGGAACAATCAGTTCAGTTTGTCTTTGAATTCAAATATTATTGAGTCAGTTATTTAATTTTGTGACAACCTTTATTTGCTAAAACAATTGCAATTTATAATGAAACCTTGCAAACTAAATTATGTGGTACTAAGTGAAAATTAAATACGGGAAATTCAGCATCATTATGGCACTAACGATTAGGTCCTATATCGAAAGATATAGTTTGGCGTTTTGTGTCTAATGACATTCTAGAGTGTCTCTAGGGAGATGCACTAAAGATAGCAGCATACATTCTCAATAGAGTACCAATTAAAGCAGCTGCCAAATATTTTTATATTTGGGGATGTCCAAGTCAGGTTAGGCCTTACATGCCACAAGAAAATAAATCGGACTCCAAAACAGTGAGCAGCTATTCAGTTGGTTACTCTAAGCGATCTAGGGGTTACAAAGTTTTATGATCCCACATTAAGGAATATTTTAAGGCGAGAACTACGACGTTCTTTGAGGATATTGAGTTTGGGGGGAAAATAAAGTCAGATATATTGTCTCAACAAGACAATATTCAATAAACTCAATAACCTCAAGAACAAGTGTCTTTAAGAATAGTTATGACACTTATTGGATGTTTTGATCTTGAGTTACATGGATGGATGTTAAGGTTGTGTTTCTCAATGGAAACATTGGTGAAACATTTATGGTGCAACCAGAAAACTTTGAATTAGGAGAGTCAAAGAATATGGTTTGCAAATTAAAGAAATCCATATGCGGACTCGAGCAAGCCTCTCGTCAGTTGAACCACAAATCTCATTAAGTTATTATCTCGTTTGGTTTTGAGATGAATATTGTGGATGATTGTGTGTATCAAAAGGTCTGTGGGAGTAAGTTTTTTGTTCAAATAAGTGACACCCCTGTCGCTAAAGGTGACAAATTCAGTATTAAGCAAATGCCCGAAAAGTATTCTTGTAATTAAGGAAATACAAAAGATTCTCTATTCTTCTACTGTTGGGAATCTGATGTATGCTCAAGTATGTATGCATCTGGATATGGTGTACATTGTTGGGATGTTAGGCAGACACTTAAGCAACCCTTATATGGATCATTTAATAGCAGCCAAAGGGTTATAAGGTATGTTCAGAGAACAAAAGATTACATGCTCACTTATGAGAAATCAGATATTTTTGGAGGTCATAAGGTATTCGGATTCTGATTTTGTTTGGTGTCAAAATAGCATAAAGTCTACTTCAAAATATATCTATCAGGTTAGCTGGAAGAGCTATATTATGGAAAAGTGTTGTACAAACACTTGTAGTTTCTTCCACTATGGCAGCAGAATTTGTAGGTTGCTATGAGACACAAATCAGGGAATATAGTTGCGAAATTGTCACTGGGCTGCGTATTTATGAAATTTGGAAAGACCACTCAAGTAATTTTGTGACATTAAATTAGTAGTACTATATTCAAAGAACAACAAGAGTC
>JAPKLW010000017.1:1211248-1266174 GCA_026898455.1 Plectranthus barbatus | reverse complement strand
CGACCGAGTCGCAACCGTTCCCACTCGGTCGCACTCGGTTCGCACTCCAGTGGACCCCAAAACATTTTAATCGAATTTTGCTCTTAAAAAAAAATACGAGTGAGACTTGGCTATTCCATTTTAATTTTTTTAAAACCCGATAGCTACCCTAATTATTTATTTTTGTGAGTAAATAAATAGATTTTGGTTCTAACATCTATAAAATTAGTTAACAACAAATTTTAACTAAAAGATTAGACATAAAAGTCAGAATAATTGCAATCAAATGATTTGTAAACTAATTCCAACGCTAAAAATTGTACTTTTGGCTAAAATTGCAATGAGTTAATAAAAGTGGCTAAAATTGAAATGTGTTATAAGAAAATGGCTATTTCAGATAATTTAGACTTAAGAGATTATGAGCTTTGAGTTTTTTCGTATGAATTTAAATCAGTACATTATTATTAAACAAAGAAAAACCAATTTGTGGTTTTACTACTTATATGTAATATATATTTATAATGTTAGAAATATCTAATTCTGTATAATGTATATCATATTATGTGAATAATAATAATAATAATAATAATATATAATGGAGGGAGTAAAATAAAAGAGTTAATTCTTTAAAAAATAAAGAATAGAAGATTTGACGTTTTGTTTTTAATAATTTATTTGTAGAAATGGATGTGATGGATTGACGACCCCTAATCTATGTATTTGCCACTAGTTTTCGAGAAAGATGTGAATTTACAATGAACACATAATTCCAATATTATCGAATATTATATTAAAATATATTTTAATTAAATACATCACAAGAAAATGAGTTGAAGCTAAAATAATAATAATAATAATTATTATTATTATTATAATTATAATTATAATAAATAAATAAATAAGCGAAGGGTGGACCACCGTGAATCTGGTGATTGTTTGTTTATATACGGATATATAATCAATATTTGTGGCCTATTTCTCTTCCACCACATGATATATTTTAGGGGTGTGCACGGTCCGGTTTGGCCGGTTTAAGGGGCAAAGTACGAACCAAACCAATAGTTGCGGTTTGAAATTTTTACAAACCAAACCAGCCAAATAATTATTTCAAACTAAACCGGTTTGAAATTTTTACAAACCAAACCAGCCAAATAATTATTTCAAAACTAAACCGGCCGAACCATATTAAAACGGTTTGGTTCGGCCGGTTTAAACGGTTTGAAGATTATTCAACTAATAATATTGCAAACAATGAAATTTGTATATCAATTTAATTATTAAATATTAATAAAAGAATATACACAAAATAAAACTAATATAAATATATATTGCTTGTTATTAATTATAAATAGGACATAAGTAATAAATAAATAATGTTATATTTGCAAGAAACAATGAAATATAAGTTGATTTATAGGGTTGCAATTCGAAAGAATATAAGCATTGGACATATATATCAATATAATCGATATTTTAGCTTTCTATCAAATAATATTTTATTATCATTATTATATTTAAAATTATATTATTTATACGACCGGTCCGGCCGAAACGGCCTGTTTCATCCTTCAAACCATCGGCCAAACCAAATCATTCCGTTTGAAAATTTTCAAACCAACTCGGCCATTCATTTTTCTCAAACCAGCCAAACCGACCAAATTGATTTGGATTGGCCGGTTCGGCCGGTTTCGGCCAAACCGTGCACACCCCTAATATATTTAATAATTTCAGTTTTTCTCCACCTTAAATTAATATCTTTCAGTATCAAAAAATTCACCCCCTCAAGCATCATTCTATTATTTTTAATATATTATTTATAAAACATAAATTAAAATAGATGGAATGTGACTTGAATTAACTAATATACTTTTTCAGTACAAATTTAAGTAATTAATAAGATTACAATTATGAGGTAGAAATTCAAAATACCCATTTACCCTAATACACATATAAAAAATAACCACTTCTAATAACACATAAAAAATAACCAAAAGTACAAAATTTTACATGAAAAGTGGGTTTTGCCAAATTTGATTCAATCATTGTTTACATGATAATGATATGATTACTTAAAATAGATTTTGTAATTAAGATATTAGTTTCAAATATTAAAAAAATTGAAAATTCATATTATATAATTTCAGTCCGGGTTTGTTTCGGTCTTTTTGGGTTAGACTCGTGAAACATACTGGAACCGGCCCAAATATAGGAGCACCAAACATATAACAGACCGGAACTGACCCGGATCAGACCAGATAGAACCGGGTCGGTATCTGGTATCCGGGTCGGTTCCGGTATGTTTCACGAGTCTGACCTGAAAAGACCGAAACAGACCCGGACTGAAATTACATAATTTGAATTTTCAATTTTTTTTATATCTGAAACTAATATCTTAATTACAAAATTTATTTTAAGTAATCATATCATTATCATGTAAACAATGATTGAATTAAATTTGGCAAAACTCACTTTCCCATGTAAAATTTTGTACTTTTGGGTATTTTTGATATGTATTATAAGAAGTGGGTATTTTTGATATGTGCTTTATCAAAATGGGTATTTAAAAATATTTCCACTACAATTATTACATTAATAATTGCTTAAATTAAAAATTCTGAAAAAAGTAGATTAATAGTAGGGATATTTGTGATTTTTTTTATAATGAAAGTGGCTATTTTGAAGTATTTCCTCCCCAATAATTATATAAAAGTTAAAATGCTAAAATCATGTTATTTTATTAATTTAGAAATTTATACGTAACTTTCGGGAAAAATAAATGGGAACGAAAGAGAGACGTTTAGACTTGGCATATAAATGAAAATGGAAGTTTAATCTTGCTGATTATAAATTATTTAATCTTCATTTTTTATTTGAAAAAAAGGAACTATATAATTGACCAGTAATTAAACTCTAGCAATCAAATTTTAATGAAATATTTAATTGTTGATCCACAACGGCTGACGCGTTTGAATTAACTAAATCGTCCAATAAGAAGTAGACACATGTAGGGTTGAAGTCTATCTGTAGCTTAGTTGTGAAGCCGCCGGCTATCACTGCGCAATTCAATTTGAACGAAAATACTAACATTAATAATAATAATAATAATAATAATAATAATAATAATAATAATAATTATTGTCAATGAATAAAATAGAATTCAAATTTTAGTCCTTCAAAATTAGATTCTACGTCTTGTGTGTTTCTCTACGACTTCCACACGCAACAACTCCCGCTTTCTTCTTTTTTCAACTGGGGAAGGGGAATAGGGGATAGAATTTCCACCTTTTTAGATAGAGCCCGCATAATGAGACCGATTCGAAGGTTTTCGGATCTGGCAGCAATTGCCTATCGTTTAGGTGCAACCTAACCCGATTTTTACAACATTAGTCAGGGAGAGTTTCCTACAAAATCGTTTCACAAATTTATTTTGTGAGATGAATGATGGTAACCAAAGTCATATATTTAAGTAAAATTATGTGCGAAATCGCCTTGCAGAATTTATTTTGCTACACATATATGTAATTGATTGATTTTCATATCTGTACTTATCGAGACAGAGGTCTTATAAACATAATCGATCAATTTTTCTTTTTCTTTTATTTTTCTACGACAACATTTAACTGATTCATGTAAATCGATCATTCTTTTTATTTTTACAATGAGAATCATTTGATGCTTGTTTATTTACAATTTATGCATGTATGCAATACATGTATGCAATACATGATTCAATTATAATACACAAACATGATTTGTGTAACTAAGCACAATTTATTATCTAAGAAGCCCTATAACTTAACAAGAATATTGACTTATGATCTAAATAGATATAATATATATCGATCATGATAGTCTCGTACAAGTTTTTTTATCTTTTGCGTATACTGTTAAGATTGAGATGATCGTATGTAGAGGAAGTAGAAAAATCTTATTTCATCGTCTCAAATGCAGAAAATACATCGAGCGATTATATATCGCGAGAAAGAAAACCACGTACACACCATGCACATCACGTGCTTTTCAACAAACTAAAAACGGAGGAAAAATATAAAAGCGTGATAACGCTTTATTTAGTAAAATAAAGAAAAGGAATAAAAGAGCAGAGCAGATTTCATCATGCACAGACGCCTTCCACATCAAACTCATGCACGCGAGCTGAAGAGCTTCATCACCATCTTCAACACCCCCCCTCAAGATGGAGGCGGTGGAGATCAACCACGCCCATCTTGCACAGTAAACTACGGAAGCGAGGACCAGACAACGACTTCGTAAACAAATCTGCGAGCTGCACATCACCACTAATATGAGTAGGAAGTAGAAACCCGGATTTGTATAAAGCACGCACATGATGACAGTCAAGTTCTATGTGCTTTGTACGTTCATGGTAAACATGGTTCTTAGTGATTTGCAACGCAGCCGCATTATCACAGAAAAGGGAATAAGGTGGAGAGCAAGGAACCCGTAGATCAGACAGCATAAAAGAAAGCCATTGTAACTCCTTTGCAGTTGAGCTAAGAGCTCGGTACTCAGCTTCGGCACTCGAAAGAGCAACGGTAGATTGCTTCTTACACTTCCATGAAATGAGGGAGCAGCCCAAAAAGATACAAAACCCTGTTATCGAACGACGAGTGACACGACAAGTGCCCCAATCGGCATCGGAATAAGCCACCAGTTGAAGAGTATTATCAGCAGGCAAGAAAAGACCAAGAGAAGGTGTAGTTCTCAAATACCGAACAGCATGAAGAGCGCTATCCCAGTGAACCTGCCGTGGGGTGCCAACGTATTGACTCAATTGTTGAGTAGCATACGCAAGATCGGGTCGGGTCATCCCCAAATATAAGAGCTGCCCAACAAGCTTTCTGTAACGCTCAACTTCAAGGAACAAAGGAGAATCAGTTGTAGTGAGATCAACCCCCATAGGCAAGGGAGTAGTAGCAGAACGACATCCCAATAATCCCACTTGATCAACAATATCCAAAACATACTTACGCTGACATATATACAAGCCGGAATCACCTCGAGCCAATTCCATGCCCAGAAAATATCGAGCCTCACCTAGGTCCTTGATAGTGAACTTATCATGCAGATATGATTTCAAAGCCGCAATAGCATCAAGATTGGAACCTACGATCAGAACATCATCTACATACACAAGAAGGGCCAATCTGTGAGAGGTAGACTCATCAATGAATAAGCAAGGATCATGCGGAGATTGAACCAGACCAAACTGCAAAAGAGAGCGGGTGAACTCGGCATTCCACTCACGAGAAGCCTGCTTTAATCCATAAAGGCTTCGAACTAACTTGCAAACCATCTGTTTGCCTGCAGCATGAAACCCTTGAGGAGGACGCATATAGATTTCTTCAGTTAAAAACCCATGTAGAAAGGCATTGTTAATGTCAATTTGATGTATGAACCAACCATAGGACACAGCCAAAGTGAGAAGCAGGCGTACAGTGACATGTTTTGCCACAGGAGAGAATACCTCCTCATAATCCAAACCATATTGTTGCTTGAATCCCTTCACAACCAATCGGGCTTTAAAATGCTCAACAGTCCCATCTGCCTTAAGCTTGATCTTGTACACCCATTTAGAATCAATGGCATGCTTACCAACGGGTAGTTCAGTCAAAATCCATGTCCCATTTGACTGAAGAGCAGCCAATTCAGCATCCATGGCATCTCTCCATTCAACATACTTACATGCTTCCTCATAAGATTGTGGCTCCTTTAATTCAGTAACATGCACCAGAAATGTCACAAAGGAAGGTGTAAAAGAAGGAGAAACAGTGTAGGGAAAGGTATTTGGTGTGAAATATGATACCTCTTGAGAAGCTGTGAGACATATTTGATCTATGCAAGGGGCTATGAAGTCATTAGTCCAAGCAGGTGGTTTAATGACTCTTTTGCTCCGGTTGAGAGCAATGGATTCTGCAGGCAAAACAGGATCAACATTAGAAGAGACAGGAATATCATTATGAGAAGAAATGTGTTCATGTGAGGAGGTTGAACAAGGGGATAACTGAGATTCAGAATCAGGAGAATCATCAGAGGGAATGTGCTGTGTGGGAATGGGAGGAGAGGTTATGGATTCAGAGATGATTGTATCAGGAATAAGAGGTGTAGTAGAATCAAAAAGATGGACAGGTACAGGTAAGGGATCTAGAGAATTTTCTGGTAAGCTATGGAAAGGGAATTTGTTTTGATAGAATTGCACATCTCTACTCACAAGAACTTGATGATTGGATAAATCATATAACAAATAACCCCTCTTACCCGAAGCTATGCCAAGAGAAACACATTTTGTACTCCTTGCATCAAACTTTTGCCTTCCAGGTGTCACAGTAGCTGCATAACATAAGCATCCAAAGGGAATAAATTCATCAACTGTCACCCCTTTGTTGAATAAAACTTCATGAGGACTCTTCCAACCAAGATGAGCCACAGGCAATCTATTTAAAATCCATGTAGCATGCAATAAAGAATAAGGCCACAAGAAATGTGGAAGCTTACTTTGAAACATTAAAGCCCTAGCTGTTTGGAGAAGAGTCCTATGCTTCCTCTCAACCACCCCGTTTTGCTGAGGACTATAACTGCATGTAGTCTGATGGATAATACCAAAATCTGTAAATAAGTCATTCATTCTTTTATTCACAAACTCACTTCCATTATCTGTTCTAACCTTCTTCACCTTCACACCAAATTGTGTATCAATCATTTTCAGAAACCCCTGTACAAGACCAACAACATCATTCTTATAGTTGAGCAAGAATATCCATGTACATCTACTAAAATCCCCCACAACAGTCAGCATATAGGAAGTGTTTGTGATCGAATCAGCCTTGTAAGGACCCCACAGGTCCATATGTATGAGATCAAATGCTGCAGCAGATTTATGTCCAGTAGATGGAAAAGAATTCCTAGGTTGTTTAGCCAAATGGCAAACATCACATGCTGCAATCTCATCAAGAGCCACAGGAGTACACAATGACTTAATTTTGGGCATATGTTGCATGGTGGTCAAAGAAGCATGGCCAAGGATTCTATGCCAATCCAAAGCTGTACAAGCTTTAATGCTATTCACTACATTCACTGCAGCAGCACCAGGAGATGATAATACATATATTTTACCTAACATCTTTCCCAAACCCAACACACAATCAACATCTTTCTTCTGGATTAGACAATGAGAATCAGTGAAGATGCACTTCACATTTACATCATGAATGAGCTGTGCAACAGAGATCAAATTGTGGGTGAAGTTAGGAGCAAATAACACCTTCTTTAGGCACAACTTGTCAGATAAAATAGCCTGCCCCGCTGAATGAATCCAAGAAGTACTTCCATCTGGAAGAAAAATCTTCTGTGGAATGTCTAAAACTGTAATATCCTGTAAGAGTTTCTCATTGCAGCAGATATGAACACTTGCACCCGAATCTAGAACCCATTGGCTTGAGCTAATTAGGTTAGGAACACCAAATATGTAATGAGTATCATAGTTACTAAAAGGATCACTAGCAACATTATCATGAGTAACAAGATTAACCTTCTCATCACTAACCTTCAACTTTCTGAGATATTTAGCAACCTTGTCTTCAAAAACTTTATCCTCATCCACATCATTACTGGCTGCATCAGCATTTTCCTTATGATTAACATGAAAAGCCTGCTCAGCAATCTTCTTTTCTTTATACTCTTTGAACCAATCTGGATAGCCATGTAGTTTAAAACACTCCTTTGCCTCATGTCCACTAGCACCACAATGAGTGCATTTGAGCTTTCTCCTTTCCTCTTTACTCATCCAGGGCTTAGAAGAGTTACCCCCTGTCCAAGGCCTGACTGCATTGTCTTCTGGTTTTCTAGTTTTATTAAAAATCTGTGGTGGACGCTTAGATGTGTACATAGCCATCTCAGTAGGTGATACCTGCTGTGATGAAACTCGTTTCTGATCTTCAGATTGTAGAATCATGGAGTAAATCTTACTGAGGTTAGGCAAAGGATCAAGGATCAAAACTTGAGTACGAATAGCATCAAAATTATCATTAAGCCCTAGCAAAAACTTCATACTTCTCTTATGTTCCTCCATCTTACTCATGGCACCACATACACAAACATGTCCTAGCTGAGCAGTAAGTAAGTTGATCTCATCCCAAATAGTGTTAAGTGCATTAAAATATTGCATCACAGATTGACATCCTTGAACACAATTTGCTAAATCTCGCTCAAGTTGATAGACCTTAGGACCACTACAACGTTCAAAACGAGACTCCAATTCTGACCACAATCGAGCTGCACTATCTATATATTGAAATGCATTCGCTAGCTCCTTAGAAACTGAGTTCAAAATCCATGAATAAACAAAATAATCCACTTTGATCCAGGCATTATAAAGAGGAGAAGTAGCAGGAGGTTGGGGAAAGCTACCATCTATGAGAGGAAGCTTATTACGACCGCTCAAAGCACGTTTCATAGATCGACTCCATGTGAAATAATTGTTACCGGTGAGTACGATAGATGTGAGCTGTAATGAAGTTTGATCGCTCGGCTGGATCGCCAAAATATCTTGTATGCCTCGCGGATCTGGAGGAACTGCCATATTTTCAGGATCGATGCTATTCTCAGTTGAAGAATCGTCGGAAGAATTAGTGTCAGCTGTAGTTGAATCACCGTCCTTCCCCGCGATAATATCTCGCCATGAACCCTTCTGTTTCTGTTTTCGCTTACGGCTCCTTCCCATAAATCAAGATCGGAACCTGGAAAATGATACCATGTTAAGATTGAGATGATCGTATGTAGAGGAAGTAGAAAAATCTTATTTCATCGTCTCAAATGCAGAAAATACATCGAGCGATTATATATCGCGAGAAAGAAAACCACGTACACACCATGCACATCACGTGCTTTTCAACAAACTAAAAACGGAGGAAAAATATAAAAGCGTGCTAACGCTTTATTTAGTAAAATAAAGAAAAGGAATAAAAGAGCAGAGCAGATTTCATCATGCACAGACGCCTTCCACATCAAACTCATGCACGCGAGCTGAAGAGCTTCATCACCATCTTCAACATATACAACTTTCCATTTTTTTTCTTCAGATTTTGTTAATTTGATTCAGAATTTATAGCTGAAACCTCGTTGGGACCATTAGAAATTGCAATATGATATTTTTTTAAAAAATGTGTAAAGATAAAGACAAATAATCAATTTTCAAATTTAAAGTTCGTTTTGGTTTTGTACATAAACATGCAAATACGACCCTTTTATGACGCAGACTTGCACGTTGTTTCTAGACAGGCGTATCTATTTTTAATTTTCTTCAAAGATTCAATTGAATATTCTTTTATGTATATTTAGATGGATATTTTATTTATAAAATAAAACTGGCTCTGGAAATATCTTGTAGGTATATATAAATCTATACAAGCCTATAACTTAATAATAAGTTTATTATATGATAATAAAATATACCATTTATAATGTTTTCCTAATTAAGTTACCCTTTCTTGATTGGGTAACTATTTTAAGGTGTTTCAATTATATGATCTGAATTATATATTTAGTATTGTTTTTTTTTTTTTCTGGTAAATTACAATTATACTTCTGAATAACTTTGGAAAATAAAAATATTAAATGTAATATTATAAAATTGAGAGGTTAGTTAATGTTTTAAATAAAAATAATGTTGAGAATTTGTTTAAATATTAAATAATTTTTATTAAATATATATAATTAAATTGAATCATATAGTTACAATCGGAATGATTGAATTGAGTATTTATTTTGCGATGGCGGGGATGAAAAACATGAGTAAATTAAGTAATTGATTTAAATGCTGGTGGTGACAGCCGTAGATAATTAAATGAGTTATATATATACCACGAGAAAAGTCGAATAATCTTCATAAAATTACAAATATGTCCTTCTCGATCTTCCAAATCTCACATATGTGATATACCTATCCAAATTCTAAACTAGTCCAAACATTCTTAATGTCTAGTGGAGTAATTTTTTTTTCTTTAAAATGTCCTTTCCTAAAATCTTCAATTTTTAAAAGAAGGGGAGACTTAATTGGGATGATCACGAGCCGAATCAACTCTAGTATGGGCAAGTTCGAGCTTGACAAGAAAAACTCGAGGCTCAAGCTCGAGCCTGGATTAATTAGATTTAATAAATTATAAATAGAAATTTAAGATATATTAAGCTCAATAAAAGTTATGAGCCAAACTCGAACTCATGCTCAAACTCTGCTCGATTAATATTAAGTTCATTTCAATTTTTTTTTTGAGCTGATCCCAAATAACCCACGAACCGACTATTAATCAAATCTCAAGACCTCAACAATTAACCTTAGCTATGTAAGATATATATTATAAAATAAATGACAGCGTGAAACTTAATATAATCTTGCTGTACATTAATATTAAATACAATGTGAACTTGAGGTTCCTCGCTAAGTTATTTAATTACAGCCTTTTCCCATATGAGAAACTATTTAATTTTGATGAACCTAAATACTCCAATAATAAACCCTAAAAAGTATGTCACGAGATACATGAACATTAAAAAAAAAAACAAGAAGTTTGAAGAAAACAGTAGCTATGGAGAAGCAGCCAGGCTTTAGTTTACTTTTCTAAACTAGCTAGGCATTATTATAAGAGTGAAAACATAAAATATCCATTTACACTGTACACATAACAAAAATACTCACTTCTTATAACACATATAAAAAATATCCAAAAGTAAAATTTTCTGTCAAGATGAGACATTCATGTGTCCTTTTTTAAAACAAAAATAAATTTTAAATATAAATTAATCTGTTCCAGGTCTGAATCGGGCCCGGAATCGACCCGTTTCAGACCTGGAACAAACCCCATTAAAAAAAAATTGTTCCAGGTCTGAATCGGGTCCGGAACCGACCTGATTCAAATTTTTTTTAATGGGGTCTGTTCCAGGTCTGAATCAGGTCGGTTCCGGACCCGATTCAGACCTGGAACAGACCACATTAAAAGGACACTTGAATGTCTGATTTTGACAGGAAATTGTACTTTTGGGCATTTTTGTGATGTGTTATAAGAAATGAATATTTTTGTGATGTGTTTTATAAAAATGAGTATTTAAAAATATTTCCACTTATTATAAATTGTTTTTATTTATAATTGAGAATAAAAATAAATACTCCCTCCGTCCCGGCTGAATTGTCCCGGTGACTTTGGACACAATAACCAAGGAGTGTGAGTGTAAAGTAAGTTGAGTGATATTAATATTTTATTATTGAGTGTGAAAAAGTTATCTTTTTAAGTAATGAGATAATTGAGATGGACGGATAAAAAAGGAAAGTGGGACAATTGAGGTGGGACGGAGGGAGTACGTGCAAGAGAAGAGATTGTGCAGAAATAGATTTGTTTGTGTGTGTGTGTCCGACAAAGTTGAGGCATTAATTCCAAAATACAAGTTGGAGAGGGGGGTGAGGTGAAGGTCACCATATTTGTCGTTTAATTTAAATGAAATAGGAGGGTCCATTTTTCTTACCATCCAGCTAGGCTGACACTCATCATTTTAACCATTGATTGTGATTGCGATTGTGATGGTGCCTCCATCAATCATACCACCTTCAACTCCATTTTCAAATTAATACACCAAATGAAACATGTGCTCTCTCTATCTCTATCTACATTTCTACGTTCTACACACCTCAAATCATGCAACAAAGTATTACTTTTTGGGATTGTTGGGAATGAGGAGGTCACCCGACCTTTGCTAGTAGGGGTGGAGATAGGATGAATTATTCGTGTTATATATCATGCAAGGTCAGGTCGAGCTTATTCACTACAAGAAATTCGCGTTTTTGCGACCGACAAATCGGTTGCAAATCGGTCGCAAACTGTTGTTTTGCGACCGATTTTGTCCGTCGCAAAAACCTTGGTCGCAAAAAAAATTGCGACCGAAAATTGAATCCGTCGCAAACTTTTGCGACCGACATTTCGGTCGCAAATATTTTGCGACCGAAATTTCGGTTGCAAATCGGTCGCAAAAAAAATTCCTTCGAAAAATAAATTTTAAATTTTTTTTGAACCGGTTTTGTACCGGCCGGTCCAACCATCCAGAACCGGCCGGTTCAACCATCAAATCTGGTGGCTTGCGTCCAACAGGGTTCGAACTCGGCACCTCCCGCACGCGTGCCGTGCGCGTTACCACTGAACCAAACAATAATCTCATTCTTTATACGTACTAAAAAATATATGTATTTTTAAAAAAAGGAATTTTGCGACCGATTTGCGACCGAATGTTCGGTCGCAAAATTTAGCGACCGAAAGTTCGGTCGCAAATCGGTCGCAAAATTTAAAATTTCTATTCGGTCGCAATTCCGTTGTTAGTCGGTCGCAAAATCGCGACCCTTTTTTTTTTTTTGTCGCAAATCGGTCGCAAATTTGCAATTTTTTAGTAGTGATTTTTAAAGTAAGTTCAACTTGGAACTATTTAGAAAGATGCTTTAATTAAACAGGTTTAGGATCAGGTGACGAAGTTTTGACATAATGACCTACTTATAATAATATCTGAGACAAAATCTTAAATAATCATTTTCACTATCTAAAAATCGTAAATGATCACTATTATGCACATATTCAAGAAATAACTATTTTTGCTAAGTTGCACTCAATTCTCAATTTTTCACTCCACGAAGCAAAATAAAAATCACAAACATATTGTAAACCAGTTTCCTTAATTTTATTTTTTTTAAAAAAATTCTTTTATTAACACTTAATCCAAACCATTTTTCTAAATTTAATTTTTAATTTCATTAATTAACACTTAGTCGTAAATTAGCAATTGTAAATTAATAACAAATAAGCCAAATGAAATAACGAACATATTGCAAAATATTTTACTATTTTTTTTTTAATTTTAACTTTTTATTTTAGAATTGTTGTAAACAGTTGAATTATTATTTTTTTATTTTGTTGATTACATTAATTCATACTTAAACAAATTAATTAATCTCCTTTAAAATAACTCGTAAAATTATTCTAAAAATTAGAAAAAATATATTCATTTCTCCATTTATGTTGCAAACACAAATATTTTAATTTAAAATATTATTTAAAAATTCATGATTAAAATTGAATTGAATTTCAAAATTAAATTTGATAAATACATTTTTAATACTAATTTGAGTAATGACAAGTGAATAATTTTAATAATGATTGGTCAAATTAAAAACTGCAAAATATAGGTTAATAGTAGGGATATTTGCGGAAGTTTACATGAATGTGATCATTTCTTGCATGTGTACATAATATTGGTCATTTAAGGTTTTTTTATAAAGAAAAAAATAAAATATAGACTATATATAAATATAAAATAAGTTTAAATAAATCTTAAATATGCTACGAACCTGGCATACTTATCTAAAAATGTCATATTAAAGCCTAAAAAATTAATAGTAAGTATTATTAATTCAGAATTCAAAAGATAGTCTAACTAGGACATGAAAGATCATAAAATTTTCAATCTACGACCTAATATCGAGGTTCTGAATTGAGAGTTTTATATCATTTGAGTCTTGAATTTAAAATTCATCTTTTGGGTATTGAATAGAGGATTCTCCAAAAAAATCTATTATAAGAAATAGATCAAACTCAAACTTACGAGGATTGGTCAAGTTTATCTAGTTAAATCATGTATGGCTGAGTCAATTTGATTAAATTAATTAGATAAGAACGTAGCATGTTGATATTTTATAAAAAAAAATATTATTACGAATCCCAAATTTTACTTTTAGTTTTGGATTTAATGAAGAGAGAAGAATGTACGCAGCATGAGGAAAACGTTGGTAAAACTTGAGAGTAAAGCATAATAATGAGATGTATAGCTGTGTGTGTGTGTGAATGCAATAACCAAAAAAAGAAAAAAGAGATGGGAATGAAAGGCTAATTGCCAACTATTCCTCAACTTGACTCTCTTACTGCATCATCTTCGTATCTCATTCCTCTTAGCTTTTTCAACCTCATCACGCACCACCTACCATTCTCCTATATTTATCTCTCTCTCCCTCTCTCTCTCTCTCTCTCTCTATATATATATATATATATATATAGATATATATATATCTCTCAATATCCATCGTCTTATCTCACAACACAATCTTGAATACTGTTGCTGCATCTCTCTCTCCTCAAATCTTGCACCCATCCATCCCCTCAAGCGCAAGGTCTGTATTTCATCTTCTTCCATTCTCACTCACCATTCTCGTGTTTCTGTTTCTTTGTTTCTGTGTTTTCTTCTTGTTTTTTTTTGAAACACAATTGTTTGTGGGTATTATATTAATGTTCTTGCTCGCACGCTCAGCTGGCATACATACATATCTCTCTCTCTCTCTCTCTCTCTCTCTCACATACATGCAGAGACAGTGGCGGACCTTATGATATAAAATGATTGAAGTTAAGGTTGAGGTCTGGATCCGCCACTGTGCAGAGAGAGAGAGATAGGCTGAGAATGGATTCAGATATATTCCTTTATTTTGTCATCTATTTCTTCTCCATTTCCTTGTGTTATTTCAGGCGACACATATATATATATATATATATATCAGAATTTGGCTTTTTTCCGTACGTATATATATGTACATATATATATATTATTAGATGCACGGGAAGCCATCCAAATGATTAAGTTTAACCAAATTTTGTTTTGTTACCATAAAATAATTCGAGAATTAATTTAATCAAACCAAATTTGTTTTTCTCAAGAATTTTTGTTTGCGGTGGCGGATGGCTAAAATCTTAGTATCTACTGTTTTGGAGCAAATTATAATAACTAAAATCAAATTGATTTACTCAAATCTAGAGATTTTGAGATATATTTGTGATGATAATGATCCTAAATGAATTTGATCACGGAAATTGAGACATGATTTGACACGCAAATAGTTTTCTTCCTTTAAAAGCATTAATTTGTGACCCATAAATTATTACATTCGCACTGGATGAATATGATGGGTCATGAGATGAGGAATATCACTTTGTTTTTATTATTTTTTTTTCTTTCAAAATATATTAATGAATGTAATTTATTTTTTGTTTTAAACCAATACTACTTTTATACAAAAGGCCAAATTGTGATGAGCAAACAAAATAAGACCTTTCTAAGGAACATAATCATCATGCTCACTCATACACAATCATTAACCTGTGAAGTCAAATAAATTAATAACATTAATTTATACTCTATATTTACATCTAATATCTAATTAATGATTATAAAAATCCTTCAACTTTCTTTGACTTCTCCATATCTAATTTTTTTTTCTTCTCTCTTTTTTCAAAAAAAATAAAATAAAAATGGAATTAAAGAACAATTAATGTGGAACGTATTATAATAATTACATGTAACCCTACCTAACCTACCTTTTCTGCTGTGGTAAAAAATCTGGAAACTAATTTCATGAACACAAAATCTTGATTATGCATGTATTGTTAATAAATATTAAATTTTTTTTTTGTGATAGATTATTTTTTTTTTTAAAAAAAAGTGAGAAAAGATGGGGATGGTGTCGCTGCTGGAGGTTTCGTTGATGCCCATTTTGCAAGTGCTTATATTATGTTTGTTGGGAGCTTTCATGGCCACTGATTACTTCAAGCTTTTCCCTACTCCTGTTAGAAAATCTTTGAACAGGGTAACTCATCTCTCTCTCTACATTTCTCAATGCTAATCTTATTATTTTTTTAATTTCTTCAAAAAAAAAAAAAATAATTTATTTAATAATGGGTAATTTGTGGTGGTGGCAGATTGTTTTTGCAGTGTTCACCCCAGCACTGGTATTTTCAAGTTTGGCTAAGACCGTCCGCATTCAAGACCTCATATCATGGTATGATTTAAATAATTCAATTTGAATACAGTCTCGCCATTAGTTATTTAAATAACACTACACTATATATCATATAATAGAGTTAGAGTTGGGTTTTTGGAACCAAAAATCTAGTAATTATATATTAAAACAAAGAAGTTCTATTTATTTACTAATTTATCATTTTTTCTTAAAAAATTATCATATTAATATTAATATTATTTTTCCCAAATCTCAATTAATTATAATATTTATCTTATTTAAAAATTATGTAATTTGAAATATAATCTTTTTACGCCTCATATCAAAATGATATTATTTAAATTTCAAGAAATATATATAATATCGTTATAAATTAATTATAATTACTGAATTATAGAAGATCTAAAAAGATTTTATAATATAATTTTATCGATAATAATGATGATACGAGATTAAAATATATTATAAGATAATCACTAAAAATACGTATAAATATATATTATTTGGTGAATTATATTTAAATATTATAAAATGATGAAGTATTATTTAATAAGTATTAGATCGCACAAAGCACGCAGGTGTAAAATTAGTTTTTTTAAGAAGGGAAAATATTACTTTTAATAGCATATTTATTTACATAAAAAAAAATATTTTTTTTAGTATTATCGATAAAGAAATAAACGAGTAATGAAATGAAATAGGTGGTTCATGCCGGTGAACATTGGAATGACCTTTCTGTTGGGAGGCACACTGGGTTGGATTGCTGTGAAAATATTGAAGCCACAACCATATCTCCAATATCTGGTCATAGCTATGTGTGCATCAGGTATCTCATGAAATTTGAAACATACACACACATATATATTATCATATATGTAATGTAATGAGTTTGTTCATAATGAATTTGCATGAATCAATCATTAATGTTGATGTTGTGTAATTAACAGGAAACTTGGGAAACATAATGGTGATACTAATCCCAGCAATGTGTGAAGAAGAGGGCAATCCCTTTGGAAACAAGGATACCTGCAGATCCATTGGCCTATCTTATGCTTCTCTCTCTATGGCTGTAAGCAACTAAGCACTCATCCATATATATATATGTATATATTGCTCAAACAAATATGTAGACAGTGTAATGTAATATTTCATTGTTGATTTGCAGCTGGGGTGCCTCTACATGTGGACTTACACTTACCATTTGATACAAAGCTCGAGTGTTATATATAGAGCAACGCTGCCAGCTGCAGAGGTGGCCTCTAAGGAAGCAACCAAGGATTTAGAAGCAAGTAGTGAGACGACGACGACGACTCCTCTTCTTCTTCATGCCTCCACTGATGCTGTTGCAGTTGCAGATCACAATACTAACAGACACACTGTGAGCTCTCTAGTTGCTTCTTGTTTAGAAATAGAATTGATAGATAATTAAATTTGCATTGTATGAAAATCTATGTTTTCTTTTTTGTGTAGAGGCAAAATGCAGCAGTGTGGCATCAGCTAATTGGGGTGTCACGTCAAATATTGGAAGAACTTAAAGCCCCTCCAGTCGTTGCTGCTGTGAGTTTCTGTACTGCTTTTTTTTTTTTTTTTTTTTCTTTGACTGCAACAAAACTAATGGTTCGGTCTGTTTTTTCAGTTCGTGGGGTTCGTGTTTGGTGCAGTTTCTTGGCTTAGAAACCTCATGATTGGCGATGGTGCTCCTCTCAAAGTGGTGAATGACTCCATCTCAGTGATAGGGTATGGTTAAAAACCCTTTCCAAATATTATGGTTTCATTTTTTAAACTTCATTCATTAATTCATCCAAGTGTTCATTTATAGGGAGGCTACCATTCCTTGCATCAATCTCATCCTTGGTGGAAACCTAACTCAAGGTATATACATTTCTTTCTTAACAAATATTAAGTAGTATTAGATTGATGCAAATGCAAGGTTGTAAAAATGGCTAGGCGCTAGTTGAATGTTCGGGTAGGGCCTAGCGCCTAGGCAATTTAGGTGGGACCTAGACGTTTTGTAAGCGGTAATTAATCGGTAAGTTAATTTTAATATTTTTTATTCTTAATAAATATTAATCAATAAATAAAAAGTAAGATTATATAAATTTTAATTATTTTTGAAAAATTATATAAAAAATAGGCCTCCTGAACTGATTAGGCGGCACGCAACACGCTTAATTAGTCACCTAAGTGGTTCGTAGCGAGCTTGGTCGACCACCTAGATCGGCGCCTAAACGGATTAGGCGGCCTAGGCGGTGTCTAAGCGTCGATTACTCGCCAGACCGATTAGACATGGGAATTAGATGATAATCAGTTCGGTTGGGGACCGTCTAGCGCCTAGACGGGGATTTTTACAACACCGAGCAAATGTAATAACAAAGGTTGGGATGCAGGTTTCAACAAGTCGAAAATGGAGCCAAAGCTGGCGATTGCAGTGATAGTGGTGAGATACATGATAATGCCTGGGATGGGAATAGGAGTAGTGAAAGCAGCTGCATATTTTGGCCTTCTACCCTCAGACCCTCTCTTCCAATTTGTGCTCATGATTCAGTACACTCTCCCTCCGGCTATGAATATCGGTACGCCTCATCGCATCCCTATCTAGCTCGACTCAATACTAAACGAATGAACCATTTTTTTTCTAATTCTTACATGTGGATGAATGAAATAGGTACGATGACACAGCTGGTTGACGTGGCACAAGAAGAGTGTTCAGTGCTATTTCTATGGACATATATTGCTGCTGCATTTGCCCTCACTGCCTGGTCTACTGTGTTCATGTGGATCTTGTCTCCTTGAACTCATGCATGGTTTTCTACTACACATGCTGCATGAAACAAATCGATTGGTGGCATCCAATTCAAGAAAAGCTAAAGAAGCATTGGAGCAAAGAAGAGAAGGGATAAAGAGAGAGAGAGCAACATTTCATTATTATTTTGGGCATTCTATTTATTGTTTCAAGTGTATTTTATTTATATTTTTTTTGGGTTGCTTGTATTGATGCGTTGAAGGAAAGTGCATGTAATTCTTGCAAAGAGTGAGGATGTAATATACAGTGAAAAGTGAATTAAAATGAATTACTATAAAATATTTGAAAGAGCTAGTCAATTTGAGTTTCATCTTACTACTCAGGACTGTCTGAATTCTTGTTATATTCTTTTTATTATACTAGATTATTATTTTCCCTATAAAATATCGTTTCAACATTAATTTTCACTTAATTGATAATCATTTAGATTATAATGTATAATATATACAAAAACAAAAACAAGAATTAATGATAATATTTTATCATTTTTTTTTAAATTAACAATTTATTTTATTTATTATTTTTAAATAATGAAAAATCAAGAATAATTTTTATTATATTACACTAATATTTAATAATGATGAATTAAGATTAAAGATATTTTCATAATAATTAAAAAATATGAAAATATTACTACGAAAAATAAAAAATACCTCAAAGATTCTCCATTATTAATATACTAACATTTGATTCCATTAATTTAAAACACCACCCGTTATAAAAAAAACCTCAAATATTTCTCTGATATTGAATTTATACCCTACAATTTTATTCTAACAATAAAAAATACCTTCCAGCACTAACAATATTAAAATTTCGTCATAAGAAAGTGAAATGTCATATGATTTGACAAATAAATCATCAAAATTTTGATACTGTTATATATTTCAATGAAGAAAAAATATTAGAATATTTTTTCATAATTGACCAATACACTAGTTACTAGGTTATAATTATTAATTTTCCCTAAAATAATATAAGCATATAATTCAATTAATAATATTATAATAATTATAAAATAAAATGTCAATTCTTCAACTCATTCTAAGCACAGGTGGAACGCTAGTACATAGACATCACTCAAACCTAAAAAAAAGGCAAAAGATGGAAGAAGCAGAGTGAGGGGATTAGAGAAGGGTGAGCTGAAGCTTAGGCCTGTTGGGCTGTGGTTCAACTACTTCCATATGAACTCTCACTGGCTGCAGAACACCGTAAGAAACCTCACCATTGATCTTTTTAATCTTCTGCTGCTGCTCGTCGATCACCCATTCCCCGCCGCCTCCCTTCTGCCCTCTCCCCGTCAAGTATACAGGTCCTTCAATTCCATATCTGAACCATCCATATTCACAACCATGTTAGTGTTTATCCTCATCCTCACTAATACTAATACCAGCAGTTTTTGTGAGACTTACTTTGGCACGAATACGATGAAGCCATTTGATCTTATTTTCAATACTCTCGCCTCAGTGTCAGTAGGCCTGCATGAGAATGATCATGTAAAATATGAGCATGTGTTCGTATCAGAGAGAGAGAGAGTAGTTAAATGGTTCAGTTGATACCTTTTCCTGAAATAAATGAGTGTATGGAGCTCGACAGAAGCCCGGCTCGCCATCTGGGCATTCCTGTGGCGATAATTCAAGTCTGCAAAACAAAAATGTCATTGCTAAAACACCAACAATAAGAATTTCATCACAATAAAAAGGAACATCTCACTTTTGAGAAATAAGATACATGGCCCAGAAAAACAAAGACATCATCAGAAAATAGTGGTAGTCCTTCCGTATTTCTGCAAAAATAGGACTCGACTCCTCTCTCCATTGGTTAATAGTGAGCATGTCCAATAGCAACTATTTTGTAGACCACCTTGCTTTGAGGATATTTTAAACTGTCAATTACTTCCTACTTACATTCTCTATCCCATCCGTATGGAACATCCCAATCACTTGCTTCTAGATCAAAGAAACGCATTTTGGATATTTCCACTTTCCAATACGAATACAGGCCTTGGGCTTGACATTACTCCAGACTCACAAGGAACATGCAAAAAAAAGTATTTGTCTAAGGCTCTGCTACACTCCCTTATGATCAGTCTTGCTTGTAAAACTTGTTCATTGAATTATTTTAAGGATTGCACCTACTGGTAATGGCGATATCTCCATGTCAACAACGTCAATGCCACTTATTTTAAACAAGACTCCAGAAATGGAGTTATGCGAACAACTAACTAAAAAAACACTTTCTTCGTGAAAGTGTTTGAGCAAATTACTGAGTGAGTAATTTTCTATGTTGAAGGCAACACTCTGACTAGAAACTAGAAAGACTGGGTAAGTGGGTAGCCTAATCAATGTTGCTTATTATTTGATATTGAAAAGAGTGCACAGTGAGATTACTGAAGAACGAGAGAAAAGTAAATGAGTAGCACGAGGGGGAACCACCCAAAGTTTAAATGTATTACTTATTGAACAAACAATAAGTAAAGTATTATAGATATTCATATAAATTGAATGGACGTTGGTAATACTTACTATCAGCAATACTTGTAAGCCGAGGTCTGTCTTGGAATATATCTGGGAGTCTGCATATTCCCAAGGAAGCAGCAAGCAAGCGGTGCACAATTACATCTGTGAGAAAATTGAGATCCAGAATTGCTAAGTTAATTTATGATCATAAATATGAGAATATAACATATATATATATATATTATACCTGCATATCTTCTAATGGGAGAAGTGAAATGTGTGTATACTGGAGCAGCAAGACCATAATGAGAAAACTCTGGAGGGCTTAAATCGCCACTGCAGAAGTACACTGCCTGAAAATGTGACACAGATGGGCACAAGATTTTTTATCTGATCACTGAAGAATTTATGTACACAACTTAAATTGAGTTAGGTACCTGTGTCATGCATCTTGTTGCCAGAATACGGATCAGCTTATTGAAAAATGGATCATCACCCTGGTTTATTGGGGAAAAGGACGGAGTTCAGATTAAAATGAGAAAGATAGATATACAATGCAAGTATCAACCTGGTTTATTGGGGAAAGGGGAGGGATGGAGTTCAGATCTAAATGAGAATGATAGATATTCAGCCCACGAATTTAGAAGATTATTCTTATCAGCTCATAAACTCAAATTCCATATCGAAAACTTTTATGCAGGACAGTCACCATTCATCCCTAGTCAACAAATATGCAAAACCAAATCTATACACACAGCCCAGGGTATGATGGTATATAATAATTACTTGAACCTATCTCATACTATGCAGCAACGAAGGAAGGCAGCACTGCAACACCCCAAGTTTTATATTTTCTATCAATAGATGCATGTACAATTATAAGAAATGGGTGTCGAGGTATTTCTAGAATGAAAAGAGAAACTGAACATGATTAATTGTTTAGACATCAGTAGTAAAATATTGAGATTTTCTTCTTCATTGAGAAGACAACTAATAAACTCAGCAAATAGTGTCCTTAAGACTTTTAATGCCATCAAGTTCAAGAAATAATAGCTCACCACAGCACGATCAAGTGAATCAGCCAGTGCTTTGGAAGACGTCACATCTAAAGAGAGACCAACAGCAGCAGCTGTTTGAATTAAAGGTTCAAGCATTTCATTTGTAGGGGTTGGGTGCCGTCTGCATATGAAATAAACATAATTAGAATAAAACCATAAATGAATTTAACCATTGACCAATAAAAATAATTTCACCAAAAATCATCTTCTCTATGCCATGAGTTAATAGTTACTAGTTCTCCAATCATATTAGAGGAAGGAAAAGAAGGCAGCATGTATGTACAGGAGTCAATAAATTAACTAAAGCAAGGACGAGTTGGTTCTAAATTACAAAAAATTCTGATCAGTTAGAGAAAAGCTGATATTCCCATGGAAAGAGTAAATGATATTTCTGGTGAAAGAGGTGTAAACATTACCTCAACAGAGAAGTGAAAGGAAAATGTTCAAGAATTTTTTTTGCTACAGATATATTAGCAGCAAGCATAAACTCCTCAATCATCTGGTTTGCTTCCCTTATTTGATACATGCCTGCACAAACATATCCATTACAACAGAGGGGAAAATATCATCAAATAGAGCACCAAATGCATAAAGAACACAAGCAGAAAGTGTAGACAATAGACATAATGAGTGAATGCATGACACCCATCAATTAACTTTACAGAATCACGCTAAATCTTGAAAGCTTATGTTATTTCGAACTTGTTGATATTTAAAAGGCAGTAGGTAATGATTATACCAAGTAAACACCGAGTTCCATTAGCAGTTGATCATAATGTCTGGTTAATAAAGGCTCAAAAGTAACTTTTGCCACTTCTTCAAAATCCTGGCAATAAAGAATGTCATACCTATGTCGAGAGGATCGTGAGTTTCAGTATCAATTTGAAACTTCACTTCAGCAGAAGCAAGAGTTAAGGCTCCTCTTTCAATGCGTTTTTGCCTCATTATCTACCCCATTACAGCAGTAAAAATATTTTACTTCATTGCTAAATGAAGGGATAAAGAATGTTTACTTAGTAAAATTCTTCAGAGTTACCTTAGCTAAACAGTTCAGATTCCGCAAATCTGTGGTTAATGGATCAGCCAAGCGACTGCAAAGCTAAGATGGATTAGGGAAACATAATATACAAAGAAGAAAACTTATTCGGTGCAGAGAAATAGAAAAGAAAGAGGGTGTTTTAGAAAATAAGAGGTGTAACTATATAACCAAAAGAAAAAAAGAAAAAAAACGCAATGCTAACAGTGAGAACAGACAGATGGGGAAAAAAAAAAAAAAAAAAAAAAAGAAAACGGAAAAAGGGAGAGGATGGGTGAACTTAAAAAGGAAGTTTTTAGGATAACCACCTATCATCCATTCTTGCCTGAGCTTCAATATAAGATAATGCTGCACAAGACTTGACAATTGCCTTTGTGTATCTTGTAGAAATAATATCTGCTTCAGGAGTCATTTCCTAAATCATATAATGTAGAAAGGTGAGATCTTCATTCACCTGTAGGTTAACCATGCAAGAACAGACACACACACACACATGCAATTGCCTACAAACGAATACCTAATTTCAGTGTGAATCAGTTCTAGAATTTTACAAATGAAAATAAACCTAGTTCATAAAACTGGGAGTAATGATTACAAACATGCCATTTTTGATACACGTGCAAATTATGCCCCAGTTAGAAGCTGAAATACTTCTTCAATTAATCAAAACAATGGACAGAATTGTTCTAGAGCCCCTCAAAAAGCACATGAAGATCTCAATTCATGGAATGCATCAAATTTCTCAGAGAAACAGGGAAAGCACTGGAAGACACTTTTCAATCCAATTAATATGAGATAAGCATGTACCCATATAACAGAAAATGTTAATCTCTCTACATCTGAGCGTAATGAGCAAATATCTGCAAAAACATAAGAGATTATGTTAGTAGACCAATCATTTGGGCAAAAAACAGCAACAATGCAACTCCTAGAAACAAGACCACCTTCTGTCAGCGGTTTTGGAAGCATGTCGATACGCCTTTCCACAAGGTATACAGAGGTACCCCTTTGTGCAGCCTCATCATCCAAGGGAGTTCCAGGATGAACAAAATTTGTAACATCAGCAATATCTAGTACACAAAATTAAAGATCAACCCTAAAACAAAATACCATTCCACTACCCCTGAGTCCCTGACAAGGAAAAAAGTTTCATAACTAATTTTTAATACTTCCATGTAGCCATCTAAAGCACATATAAAGAACAAAATCCACATATTAGTCTCTAATATTTAAAATCTAAAAAACAAGTACAGGCAATGTTTTCAATCTAAATGAGATTACACAGCCAACTATAGCGGCTATGATGCACAATAAGAATCATATAATAGACTGAACCTATAAACTATCTTCATCAACCACAAAATATAGAGTTCATTATACTTGTCAATTTGACATAAGCAATGTGAATCACTAAATAAGGCTCCAGTAATTTATAAGTAGAAAACAAATGAATCATCTTATGGGTATAAATAATTATTCATTGATAAGTATATGAAAAACCCTAATATACATTTACAATAGATCTAAGTAGTTTTCAAAGTTAATAAAGAAAGGACTTTAACTTTATATTAGTTGTATAACAGATATGTCATACAATTCTGTGCAAATTAATCTAAAAGAAAGCAAATTGTAACTATAAGACAGGACCTCAAACTGATACCAGTTTGATCCAATTATCAAAATCAATAGTCAATTTTTGTCCTTGAAAATGAAAAATTTAATACTAGGTCACATAGTATAGCTTTAGATTCAACAAAGCATTTTTACCACAATTACGAGAAACAAGAAATAAACTTACATTCAGGATGTTAAGAACATAAAAATGGGTGTGATTTGCATGGAAAACTAGAAGTTTAGGTAAAATGGTAAAAATGTTGATTCCACTCTAGTGACAGAAACTAGAGATCCAATTACTCATTGTTTTCACAAGAAACTAGTCATTACAACTTATACAAGACGAAAGGATACGGACACCAACTTCAAAATGTCCATTTGGAAGAAGTGTACAATGCAGTGCATCATCAATGTCCCTGCACCCTGCACCAACATAACAAATACTTCTTATCCAAGATGTGTTACCACTTAAAGCACCACCATCACATTAATGATTGTAGGGGATTGACAGAAATCAGAAAGGAACAGGAAGATCAGAGAATAAAAACACTGACAAGAAGAGTTGTATAATGGTAGACAGATTAAATACCTGGAGGATCCACGCTGAAGACACGAATATGGCGCAAATCAAGCCTAATGGGATTTGCTATATCCTCAGCAGAAGCAGACCAAGGTAGGGGCGGCAAACATGCCAAAACTTGAGAGGAAAATGGTCTGGCATCAATATCATTTTCTATCAGTACCACCTGCAACATATACATTATGTTGTTTCAAATAATGACAATCATTAATAACACTCCAACGGGTATGCACATCCCAATTTTGTTTTGGCATGAAGATTCTGGTTAGATGAAAGGGTGCAAATTTTCAGACTTTTTTGGGATTATATTTTGCTTATATCAGGTGCTTCATTAATTATGGACCCACCAAACCAGATTAGGAAACGGGCCTTAAGTCAGGTTACATACATTTTTTACAGCACTATTTTAATTCAGTATCTTCCTTTATTTTACCAGCCACCTTCACGCACACTATTAATTCTGAAGTAAAGTTAAAGCTTCATATAATTGCTAATATCTAAGATATAAGAGGTGACTTGATGACGGTGACAGATTTAGATGATGTAAGAAAGTAAAATTTTACAATGTACCTCAGTTTCAGTATCCCTGTCACCTATTTCACCTATTGTTCTGACATAGTGTCCAGTAGGATATCGAGATAAAGGATCCCATGAATCAACAGCAACAATGATTCTTTTGTCCAATAGATTACCGAGTTGTCGAGTTTGTATCCGGATTTTAGGAATCCTCCGATCTTTTGACACAAAAAGAGCATGTGCAATACCACCCTCACCAGCAGGCATTGGCATTGGCTCCAAAGATCCACAATAACTGCACGGAAGATAAAACGTGCAAAATAATAGAAAAGAGACCAATAAAATCACCATGAAAGCAAAGAATACTGTCTTTGAAACATATATTTGTCTTCTTTTTTATATTTACTATTGGTAAAAGAATATTTGTTTCTTTGGCTCAGATTTGCAGTGAGTCACTTGAATAATATTTTTTTGAGAGTTCAAGAGGGGAATACTGGCATTTTCCCAAAGGTATCTATGAAGTACCACAACAAGTTTAAGAAAATTATGTTCTTTTATTGGGCATAAGGGAATAATAATGAACACTTTTCTAGTTTTCCATCGATACGAGTAGTGCAGAAAACAGACATAACTCAAAAGAGAATGCAGACTTTATCAATGTAATTGTCTTCACACTCTCTTTTTTCTTATGCTAATATAACACAATTTCTTCATTATTCTTTCATCCATGTCTCATCAGTAATCTTGCTTTACTCTCTTTAAAGCTTATCGTATTTAGGAATATATCCCTCAATCCCACCATATCTCATCCACATCCACATAATCAACAGTTTGAACATAAACATGAGTATATAAGGTGTCATTGACACTGAAAAGTCTATAGGATTCAACAGAAGTACATATTAACATTCATTCAGGGGCAGGTAACCTTCCTGTAATTCTTTCATTTCAGTCCAATTTTTAGCCATCCTTCTTTCTCCTTGACCAACAAAACTGTTTGGTAGGGAGCATCTCACTACCCATGCAAAATTTATATCCTATCCCAAACTTTCCCTCATGTTTTAAACAACCCCAAAACGAGCTTCAAATTTCAGAGCATGTCTCATATGTTTTTATGAGATTCAGTCGTAAGGTCTCAAGACACTGGAGTATTCCTTTCGAGTTGAGGCAAGCATGATTTAAGTCAGCAATCCATTAAAAATTCCCATTTCAGGCCAATGCAGATAAATTTGTCAATATGATTATGAGAATCACTAACAAATGCCTCAGACAACAGTATATAAATAAGTTGCTTCATGAAACAAAAGAAATGAGATATTCAGTTAATAGCGCTTACGAGTGCCAGTTCCGTTTTATAATGCCAATAACACGGCCAGATGGGCGAGTTGGCATAGCACTCTTGTTCCCAGTTGAAATTTGTGAAGGATTTGCAACTCTGGGAGCATCATCAGCACTGCTTGGAGCTAAGTGGAAATTATCGTCCTCTTCATCATCTGAAACACAGTATGAGAGGGTTAAATAGGATTTACAAATCTTAGCAGAGAACAATTTACTGAGTTCTGAACAAATTATTATGGCTTCTACATTACTGTATGATCCCATCAATCCTTGTCAATGATGCTAAGAGGCTCTAAGTGTGATCACTAAATTTCCCAACAGTTATTTCTCTTTTTTTATTTCATTAGACAGTCACCAGACCATAGTCAAACTAAACTACATATCCATTCTTTTACAACATCCATTCCAACAATAGACAGCATAAATATTGATATATTGAAAACTACAAACCATCATTTGCTAATGCCAGAGATTTCTCTTCTTGCCAGTGATCTTCAGGCAAAAGTTCCACAGCAACAATATCACCATCAAAAGCCCTGTTCATGTTTGTACGTCCATATATAACAATTTCATCCCCTATACTTTCGCTCCCAACATATGCTTCAAATGGATTGTAACGATTAACCCGAAGTTTCCCTTGGTGGTAAATTCCACGATGCATACCAGAAGTAATTTCAGACATAGGCTTATGCTGCATGAGAGACAGATTACAAAGAAACTTATCAATATAACTACTGCATCAAGAAATCATAAATCAATCATCCAATGTGCATCAAGGCTAGTATATTTGGCCTGAGTACCTCATGGTAGATTGTTTTTCTCTTTGAGGGCCTCAGATCCTCAGCGTCCTCCATTGTAACATCTTCCGCTGAAGGCTGAACAATCAGGTCAAGCAGCGCCGGTTGACCAAGAGATTTGACATAAGACTCAACTGCAATTGTAAAATATACTTTATTACCATATATATCTAGATAAATATGCTTCAATGTACATTTATGATGTGTTAGCAATAAAGCATAGTTAGTATAGAAGCCAAGCCTCAACGGAAACTATGAACCAACTTGATTCCTCAACTTGAATAATTTGCAGAGGAAGCTAGAATTCAAATACTCAAATGAAATAAAAAAACAACACTATACCAGTCTCTGCAGGAATGCCACCCTCCACAGCCTTTCTTTTGTTTTCTCTATCATTTGTAATAAGTAATACCCGTACTGCAGCGCCGAGGTGACTCTGGTACCATTGAGCAGCCACTCGAATTGCTGAACCAGCATTAGTGTCAATAGTGAAATATCAATTCAAACAGAAAAAATATACATTCAGTATGAGCGGCACTGAGAATAATATTCTTTCATAGTGTTATACCAGTTTGCTCACAGCAGAAAAAAGCTAGTTGGTAGTTTAAAACAAATTTTGATTTTCTTCTACCATTAATTTAAGCATAATGTCTCAAGTCATTAGAAAGGGATTCAAATAATTGATCTCCAGATAATTAGTTTTACCTGCAGGGTATGACTTTTCCAAAATATAATTTCAATCCACAGCACACATAACTGATGAAATGTTACCTTACAGATGAATAAAATTGACAATATCTTGATGCATCACCTATCTTGACTTATCTAATTTCATACAGATTCTATAGATAAGATAGAAGCCCAAAAACATGAAAGACAAGAATAACAAGAAACAAAAAAAAAAAGAAGTTCAATCAAGTTTGTCTTAAGGTAGATAGAACTTGACAATTCACTAACGCTTTCTAGATTCTCCTAAGGTCTGAGGAATTTGCTAATTTGTTTTTAGTTTGACATTTCTAAAATTTCAGTAAAACCAATGGACTAGAAAAAGTCATCCACTCTAAGCTGTTTTCTCTTTCCTCCGACTCCCCAGAATGAATGGATCAAAAAGCATACCTCTGTCATTCCTATCATTTGGACTTTCACCAGTTTCAGTCTTCACATATGTATCCCTAAAGCAAAAGAATAAACAATAAGTGCACACTTCTTTCCTATACTCTTATGCCAAAAACATTTCAACAGCATAAAGCAATAAGTTAGTTTACATTTAGTTTAGGTTTAGATTAAAATAAATTATAATTTAGATTTATTTTTATTAAAAAAAGGCAAGTTATATGCTGGGCGTGCGCTTCGTGCTTCAGGTCGCTTAAGCGCGCTTCGGGTCGCTTCGCGTATACAGGCACTTTAATAGGTAAAAAGCGATGGTTTTACGCATTGATACGAGGCTATGGAAAATACTCTCAGGCTATGCCTCCCCTTGTTCTTTGAGGCTTGCACCTCAGCATCACCTCAAAGCTTAAGTATGAGGTTTGTGCCTTGGATTTTGCAGCTTCTTTGGGTCTTTTAACATAAGTTCACTTTTTGGGGCTTTTTTTTTAATGGCCAACATAGCACGATATTTAAACCCCTAAAAATCCCAAAAAAAATTAATAGAACTCGTTCATCGTTTTCTGTGCAAGCACCCACCATCAGCAACAGGTCCAGCACCTCTCCTCCCTTCCCTCGCCTCCACATATCATGGCACCTCACCTTTTTTTCTCCCTATCTCCCCCTATTTTTCTATCAACACAGTTTGAATAATATTCTGTGAAAATTAAGCAAAGCCAATATTGAGGGTTTAACTTCTAGATAATATTTGGCAAGACTAAAACTAAGTTTGTTATGGTTTTTATGAGTTAATGAATTAGGAACTAGTTTTGTTTATTGTAGTAAGGCTTATGCCTCAATTAGCCTTGGTTTCGTTTTTTAGAATCTTATCTATTGCAACTAGATAAATCCACTGTCAGACTTATTAACCACAACTACTGATTACAAAAATACTTTAGGCCTCAAATGAGCAAACCAAACAAAACGTTAAGCAAGGCAATCAAGTAATAATGCATAACTAGAAATAGATGCAGGAACATACTTGTGGTACTCATTTGAAAAGACGAAGAACCTCCTTAGTGAGTTGCTGCAAAGTGCCCTAAGTCTATTATATACAGCAAGATTCTTGTTCTTCACTTCCTCCAACACTACTGACAGCACCACAACGTCATCTATGGCCGGATTTTCCAACAAATCAATCTAATGTAATAAGAAAGATAAAATTTTATTAAACCAAATTCAATTCCTCCCCCCGCAAGTAGCTATAAAATCCCTCACAACAAAAAAAAAGCAATAAAACTTCCACCTGATGGAGAACAACGTTGGTGTCGACTACAATAATAGTCGAGGCATTCGACCCGAGGCGCGAGCCAGCAACATCGCAGACTTTGCAAAAAGGCGCGCCGCAGTAAATATCATCTCTCAAATAGTGTTCTCTCACTACCTGCACAACGAATGCCAATTTCAATCCAAGTTCCAACACAAGTGTGAGGGATACAGACTAAAATCATCGATAAAACTAAAAACAAAGACCCCAAACCGAACAATTTTGCATAGAGAAATTATCAAGCTAAGTGAAAGTAATAACCTTTACTACTTTCCCTTGCTTGGTTTTCTTCACGAACGACTTGCTCTGCAGCATCCTTCAGTTTCTATCTCTGCGTCTATATTATGTAGCACTGAGTGCGTGTAGCGGAGCTCGCGGATATATGCGGGAGACGACGTGATAAGTAGCGGTGGCCGTAGACGGTGGAGTGAGTGACTCGTCGGCGGCGGTCGCGAACTTTGCAGGGAGGGGAGGGGCGGAGCACGATTTTCTCCTTCAGAAATTGAACGCATCTCAAATCAATTCGGATCCACTTTATCCACCTCGTATCGGGCCGCTGAGCCTAAATTTTTATAAAAATAATGGCCCAATTCAAATAACCGGCCCATTTAATGGGCTTATTTGACCCGCCCACCTATCTTTGGCGCATTTATGAAATTGAGATATTTTGAATAAATATAGGGTAAATTACTTATTTTATCTTTAATTTTAGTTAATTTTATGTCAAGTTTTATCTTGTCATAGATTTTATTTTATTTTTTTACTTTTGATTATGATTTTCATTTCACATAATAAACGATGTTATTTATTGTAAATTTATTTATTTTCTTTCACGTGGATGCTATATCAACTTTCACATAGAATTTTTTTATACTTTTTTAATAGCAAATTATTAAAATTACATTGCTTCGTTAAAATTTGATGAAAGACGCGATTCCCCATTTATTTTTAGTTGTTGGTTTTCAAATTTAACGAAATAATGTTAGTGTGAATCAACAATGAATTAGCGTCATTTATTTGCGAGATGAAATTCATAAACTAAAACAAAATTAAGATAAAGTAGATAGAATAGGAAAATTTTAATAAAATTAATTGATTATTTTTTTTAATAGAATATATTTGGAAACAATCGAGTTTTCAAATAAGAAAAAGTGAAGATTTTATTTTATTTTATGCGTGAGTTTAGCAAAGCTGAAAGAAACGGAGGCGAGGTTTGACTGCTAAGAAAGAAAAAACAAAATGGCGTGAGGCAATCCAATGGGGGGAAGAAGAAGAAGCTGCAGCAGCTAAGAAACCGCGCTTCAAAGCGGAAAACCATCGTCGTTTATCTTCTTTGATTCACGCTTAGAATCTTCGTTTCCTCCTCTACTGCTCACTCCATCTCATTTAATTATGTAGCCAATATCTGGCTTTTATGTATCTATTTATTTGACTATTCGTTCCATATTAAGGAGAATTAGGGCACGCATCTGATCCGACTGGAGATGAAGCGCTGCCTTGTTATGCTTTTCTTGTTTTTGTTTGGGGCCCTGAACGGTTTCGCGATCGGTTTTCTGAGCTCCCCCGGTGGAGTGAATCGGTACGGAGACGCTCTTCGAGCTCCCGCGCGGCGGCTTTTGTTGTCCGATGCTACCCAGTGAGTTCGCTTTGTTTATGCATTCATTGATGTGTTGTTGAATTGATTTATTCAGTATGCTGTAGTTGTATAATCCCGGGGTAGGTTGTCTGGTTGAAATAAATTGAATTGGGCGCCAGAAAATGCCGTTGCGCTGATTAAAAAAGACGTGTGTTTCTCTTTTAGTTTATTAATTTGACAATCATCCATCTTATATTAATTTCGACGAGTAAATCTATGTTGGATCAATTATCCACTTTCAAATTGTACAGAAAATTAGAAATTATCTGAAGACTTAAAACTACTGAGATTTCTTATTTAACTTGATTCGAAATCTGGAAAATTAGTTTGTGTAAACTCATTACTGTGTGAATCTCATTTTATCCGTTGTTGACGTTTTGACTTAGGACACCTAGTAGTGATACCGCATTAGTGGCTGCTTTGGATGGTACTATTTATCTATTGGAAGTTGGTTCCCTGAAGCCACTCTGGTCATTTTCGTCGGGACCACACATTTACTCATCATACCAGGCTCCGGTTAATGATAAGGAGAATGCATCTGGAATAGAAAGCAATTACTTTATTGATTGTGGAGATGATTGGGAACTATACGCGCATAATAGCCTTGGCAAACTGGTACTTTTATATTTCTCACATCCTTGAACTATATTCATTAGAAACTTAGAGTTAGCGAAGCTAATATATGTTGGGCAGTATTTTACTATTTTCATAGGATAGTAGTACTAATTTGCTGCAAAGTTAAACATAGTTGCCGGAAATATAAGACCTTCAAGCCAGATGTAGCTTTCTTTAGTGACTTGATAACTCACTTTAAAGAAGGAAGAATTGGGTTGGATACTTTGTGTCTCTGATACCTTAATTCTGGTCAAAAAATACATTTAATTATCGAGTTCTTTTGCTTTATAGTGGTGAATAGATGTTTGTTCTGACTCATGAGGATCACTGTTGAAGTTGAGTTTCTTTTTGTTCACTGCTATTTCTAACCTCACTGGTCTCCCCTATATATTGTTTAATTGGCTCTTCAACATTCAATTCAATTATTTGTAATTACTGCATTGATCCTGTAAAGTGATGTGCATGGTCTCCCCTATATATTGTTTAATTGGCTCTTTAACATTGTACTCTCGCAGTTTTCATGCTATCCATGAAATTTAAGGTAGACCTAGCAATATTAATATTTAATGTGAACATAAACATATTCACCCACCAACACATACCTAGTCTTACATCTTTTATGGTGTCTTCTATCATCCAAGGAAATTTCTTAATAACTAATTGCTGGCTATCAACTAAACAAGAAATCAATGTTAGAATTAGTTCATGGATTCTTAATGTAACTTTTGTATTTTATTTCAGTGCCTTACCTAGCCTATGTTCATTTTTTATTTGTTATTCGAGTTCGCCTCTAAATTTTGTTTGTGCACTGCATATCTCTTAGAAACTTATGAAGAGTCTTGAAGAGTATATAAGTTCTACTCCTCAAATAGCAGAGAATGGAGGAATTGTTCTTGGTTTTAAAAAGACATCTGCTTTCTTAGTTGATGCAAGGACAGGAAGGGTTATTCATGCATACCAGATGTCTGATCCTCCACCAACTACTGAGAGCAGTTTTAATAAATTTCCTTATAATGCTACCATCAATAAGCAGTTCAAATCCGAGTCCAACAAAAAGACCAATGAGCTACCACTTTACATTACAAGGACAGATTACACACTGACATCATTTCTTCCAAATTCAGACAAAGTCCTATGGAACATGACAGTGGCTGAAATTGGAGCTGCATTTCTTTGTCATGATGTTGAGAAGTCACTTTCAGATACTCTTTCTGATGAGTCTTCTGAGTTTGATCTTCCTTATAAAATGCCACTTCCGTGCCAGTCAAGGGCACGTGTGTTTCGCTTCCGTAATCATAATATGTTGGGAACCTCGTCCTTGCCTCATGGGCAGTCAAATGGTCTTCATCATGATATGATGCTTCCCACATCCGCGGCTGATGTTCTTCCATCACAGCCAAATGTTGAAAAAGTTATAGAACTTCTTCCTTTGCCTAACAGTGGAGGTAAATTGCTAGATGCCCATGAGAGCAAGGACCATGATGCTGTTCTTCATTCTCATGCATTCACTGAAAATTTTGGAACAAGTGATATGCATGACATGGAAGTCCTTTCAGATAATGGATCCTTAACACTTCAAGGGAAGTTTAGCACATCTCTTGTTCTTGTTTTTGTTTCTCTTCTGGTCTGTTTTGTCTACCACTATAGTATGGTCTCTAGAACAACAGCATTTGCTGAGCAGGTCACTGGCACGGAGTACATGAACATACATTCAAAAAGGAAAAAATCTCGCAAAGCAGGAAAAAGCGGAAGTAATGATGGGAAACAAGACAAAGAAGAAATTGAGGTCCAACACAACCATATTAGGAGTGACAATAACTTCTGGCTGAACCTCAACCAACCAATTTCATACAGTGGAGATGGACGCACAATTGGTAAATTAGTAGTTTCAAACAAAGAGATTGCAAAAGGTAGTAATGGTACCATTGTTCTTGAGGGGATGTATGAAGGTCGACCAGTAGCGGTGAAGCGCCTTGTGAGAGCTTACAATGACATTGCCCTTAAAGAAATCCAAAATCTTGTTATGTCTGATTGTCATCCAAATATAGTAAGATGGTATGGAGTGGAGCAAGACCAAGATTTTGTGTATCTTGCATTGGAACGTTGTTCATGCAGCTTATACGATCTTATTCTTATGCACTTAAAGTCCCCTACCAATCCAACTTTCAACAATAACTTAGATAATGAGGTTGCAGATGAGTGTGCTATTCGTCTGGATTCCATGGGAGGCCATTTGCAGAAATTTGACTTCTGGAACTCAGATGGACATCCTTCGCCTCTGTTGTTAAAATTGCTGAGGTTATCTAGCTTCTCTATAAAGTTTTTAGTTTAGGGTGTGAGAAATTGAGCAGTACAACTTACTTTGATTGAAAGTTGATTATGAAACGGGTTTCTCTCATATTTTTTGTGATCAACATGGGAATGCAGGGATATAATATCAGGACTTTCCCATCTGCATGAGTTGGGAATCGTTCATCGGGACCTGAAGCCTCAAAATGTGTTGATAATAAGTGAAAGATCTCTCTGTGCAAAGCTTTCAGACATGGGTATTAGCAAGCGCCTTGTTGGAGATATGTCGGTCTTGAGTAATCATGGTACAGGTAAAAAGTGCTGATGAAAATTTGAGATATAGCCAGAATTGTCTTTCTTAGTAATAGTATACTCCTTGATAGAAAATAAATTTATAGAAGGGCCCAAAGATGTAAAACAGCATGTTATAATAATTATTACTGGAAGTAATTTTTTCGGTTCTCATGACTTAATGATTTTGCTTCAGGCTGCGGAAGTTCCGGATGGCAGGCACCTGAACTGCTTCTTCATGGTCTGCAAACACGAGCAGTTGATTTGTTTAGCCTTGGTTGTGTTTTGTTTTACTGCATTACTGGTGGTAAACATCCCTTCGGGAGCCGTCTGGAACGCGATATCAACATTGCAAAAAGTAAAGTTGACCTGTCTCTGCTGGAACATATTCCCGAAGCAGTTGATCTACTCTTACAGTTATTAAATCCTAATGCTAAAATGAGGTATAGATTCTTAAATGCCTCTATCTGATGATAACTCCTGTTTTAGTAGATACTACTAGTGATATACTACCTCTGTCCCAATTTATTAGTCCCACTTACCTTATCGGTCTGTCCCGTTTTCTAAAATGGCAAACTTTTTCACATTCACCAATATATTATTTATTCCACTACACTCACAAACATTGGTTATTGTGCCATTTCCATTTGGGACTAATAATTAAGGACAGAGGGAGTATAATATTTCAATATATATTTCAGATCAGGAATTTCTACATTTTCAAGCTATTGGTTGTTTAGTTACTTTTTTCAGTAAACCAATAAATTTCATGTTCCTGATGTCACTAGAATCTCCTGGCTCTATATTTTTGAATTTGTAGGCCAAAGGCAATCGAGGTGCTTAACCATCCTCTGTTTTGGAGTGCTGAAATGCGGCTTTCCTTTCTCCGTGACACCAGTGATAGGGTGGAACTGGAAGATAGGGAGGCTCAGTCTGATCTCTTGACATCATTAGAAAGTATAGGCCCTTTGGCTTTGGGTGCAAGGTGGAATGAAAAGATGGATCCTTTATTTCTTAACAACATTGGGCATTATAGACGGTATAGGTTTCATAGTGTTCGTGACTTACTGCGAGTCATGCGCAACAAGTTGAATCATTACAGAGAGATTCCTTCGGAAATTCAGGTACTGCAGTATGTTGCAATGGGTTCTAATTATTATTGAGTGCCACCTTGAACAAATTTCTTAGGTCCTTAATACAACCCATCCAAATCCATCCCAACCATCATCTTCAGGTTTCCGGTGAAATTTCAATGTTCCTCTGCCATAAAACTTTTTTGAGTTCGATGACAGCTCCCAATTTGGGGGGGGCTTGAACTTAATGCCTCCTACATTCAGAAGTTCTCAAATTATGACACCTACCTTTGTTTGCTCTGTGTGATCACATCTAGCACACTCATTTGTTCTCTCAACACAATTCTCTACTTTGTTAAGCTCCTGAGTCCCTGGGTGTGGGTGTGTATATGTGTGTTGTGTGAAGTAAGGCCAAATATTTGTTACTTTGTTATCTTGGAACACCTCTTCAATGGTGACTGAAGCCTTTGATGTGTTTGTATCAGGAACTAATCGGACCGGTCCCCGATGGATTCGACAGGTATTTCAGGAGCCGTTTCCCAAAACTACTGATTGAAGTCTACAAAGTTATGATCACATTCTGCAGCGAGGACGAGTGCTTTGCCAAGTACTTCAATGGCACAGGACTCTAGTTTTCCTGCATCAGGTTCCATGTCTGTATTTGTAGATATAATACATGTATCTGTACAATATTAAGTTAATAAAAAGCTTATTTTAGGTGTTGTATCAATAATGGTATGGTATCCAATTTCTACTAGCTACTACTCTGCCCCTGCTCCATACTCGTACAAGAACCCCACTCCGTCTTTCTCCTCACCCGACGTGCTCTCGCAGACTCTTCCTTCTCATCGGCAAAGGAAAGGAACGTCTGCAGCCGGCCTGATCGCGAGCTCTGAACGGAGCTCTCCGTCTCGGAGTTAGAGTATTGTTGATTGAATTGGCGTACCATCTTAATCAAGTAGACAGCGAGAGCCACCACACACGCCAACCCACTCAGAAGAAATAGGCCTATAAAGCTCGACAGCCTCAGCCTATCCTCCTGCAGCTTTGCTCCTTGCAAAGAGCAAGCACGACTCAGCAGCCACTTGTCGTGAATTCTCTTCAACTCGCCGTTTTCCGACAGCCTCAGAATCGCCGTCGATAAGTCCACTGCTAGGGGAGACTCCTTCGGGAATGCCTGAAAAATATGTCAAAAACTTGAGCCTTATCATCGAGGTAATGTAATGGTGGGAAAGTTTGAGTGGTGTTTTGAATGCTCACAAATCCCCATCCATTTTTGGTGAACTCTCGGCCGATGATGCTGAACTCGCACCTCGTTGCGAGGAAGAGTTCTGCGTATGCACGCTCGTCTATGATAGCCACGACCCCGCCTCGTCCCGGGCCGTCGTTCAATGCCTTGGCATAGGCCTCTGGGGTCTTGAGAGGGATGAGACGGGACTCCTTTATGCCGAGGTGCTTGACCATGTAGTCTCTGGTGAATGAGCCTTGCAGGTAGCCTATGGGGCCGTCGTCGTCTTCGATCAAGCTCTGGATTCCTTTGATGGGAGAGGAGAGCTGCTGCACTGTCAGGATTGATGTTAGGCTGGCTGTGTAGCTCGATTTGATGACGAAGATGGCAAACAGCCACACCAGAAGTATGGAGCGGCCTAGACTGCTCACTGTTCTCTCTCCTGCATATAAATAACTTGTAGAGATTAGAGAAATTATATGATTTACGGTATGAGAAAAAGCAGATCTCTACCGTACTGTAATAATAGTATACCGTACCGTACCAAAATTTACAGTATACTATGTTATACCGAAATTACACGATATATTGAAACCAACGGTATACCTAGGGGTAAGTATTCGGTTATTCAGTTCGATTTTGGCCTGTAAAATAGCTGAACCGAAATAACTAAATTTTTATTGGACGTAATCGAACCGAACCGAAATAATCGAATCGAAATTCTTATTCAGTTTTCAGTTACTACCGAATTTTAATATAAATTTAATAAATCAATAAAATTAAAATATATTTATATAATATACTTTTAATAAATATATTTTATATAATAAAAATATATTTATATATTAATTTAAATTATATATTATATATTTATTAATATTATATATATAAATTCGGTTATTTCAATTCGGGAAAAAAATAACTGAACCAAAAACCGAAATGTTGAAAAAAAAATTAATCGAAAGAACCGAATTTTTTCGGTTCGGTTCGGTTCGATTTTCAGTTTTTTCGAACCATAGTGATTCTTGACTGTTAAACCAAACGCCCCCTAATATTATTATTAACTTTCAATATAACAAAACAATTATAATAATCCACATCATAATAATTAAATTATAACAAAATAAATATTAAAAATAATATAATTATGAATCAATAAATATTAAAAGTTAGTATAAGTATTATTCTAAAAATGTCTCAACTTGATGGTATAAGTTTTTTTTTTTTTTTTTACGGTACCGTTAATGACAGTATATCAAAATTTTGATATTTTTACGATACGATATATCGATTTTTCCGTATTTTTTTTTTCCCCTAGTACTTAGTAGTGTTTGGTTTTGCATCACTTACTGTGGGAGTAGAACAGAGTTGAAAAGCTAAACCTGCAAAACCAGACCTCACATATGAGATGAAGATCAATGCTTTCAACTGTTGTAGACTCTTTGAAGATACAAGGTCATTGAAGCTCACCAGAGAACGGTAGCTACTTGTCTCCGGGGAGGGCCGCGGAAATCGTCGTTGATTCTGTGCTCCAAGATCCAGACAATAGCTCCTCCTATGATGAAGAAAGCTCCAATGAGGCACCACATGTCAGCAGTGAATGGTTGGAGGAAAGCCCATGCGCTGGAGGGCTGCTTCCGAATCGGCGCCACCACAACCAGCCCGGACTTGATGTATGGCTGTGTGAAATCCACCAGTCTAGTCCTCTCAGTTATGATTGCAATGTCCCCTATTGCAGCATCATATTCCTGTATGAAGAAATGCAAGAACTAGAGCATCATGTATAGCTCATGAAAGGAGAAAAAACGAGGAATCGAGCGCGCACCCCTGTAGTAATCAAGGTGATCAGCTCGGTGCAGCTCGGGTTATTCAGGCCATCCCCGTAGGGGATCAGCTGGTAAGGTACAGCATAGGAGAGTAAGCTTATGGCTGCAGTGAAAACATCAATGCAGTATCCTTTGAACATGTCTTTTCCTGCTACTCTAGCTACAAAATCTTCGAAACCGACTCGGATTGGGACACCTATTCTCAGCTGCCTCCCATTGTTGGGAAACACCCATCCACGAGGCTTCACTGCTGTTTCTCCAGGCCAGATTGCTGGAAAAAGTCTTGCTTCTGAAGTAGACTTGTTGGCTTGCCTGGTGTGGAGTGTCTCCGGTGGCAGAGTCGACAAGCCGGAGGAGTTAGACCAGTAGCCGATCCTCCTCAGTCCATTGCCAACCACATTGATGACTTCAAATGCAGGGTTAATCAGATTCCTATCTGGTGTGAACCTCATAGGTCCGGTAACACCGCTCATGCTCACATTCAAGATGCTGTTGAGCAGTTCCCTCCCTCCATTGAAGACACTCATTCTCTCCACATCAATGGAGATTTCAGAAGCTCCCTTTAATCTTGCATAAGATGTGAAAGAAATGTTGCCATCGCGGTCAAGAAACGCATCGAGGGCACGAGCGAGCAACCAAACTGTGTCGTATGCGTATAGAGCGTATGCATTGAGTCTAGTAGGGCTGCTCCATCTCGAGACAAAGCTTTTTTTTGTTTCTGTGTCTGCAGTGTGGATGCGCAGAGTGAGAACTCCTTGGATATTCCTAGCTGCTTCGGATGAGAGAGGCGCATTCGTATCCAAGAGAGTTGACAGCCAGCTGGTGGTGATCCAGACATACCCTTGCTGCAGCATTCCAAGATAATGTGCTTCTTTCATGATGTCTAGGCCGGTATCAGGGTACGTATGAACGACGACGACCCTAGACCCCGCGAGAGCCACCTGGATCAGCACGTTTCTGATGTCGTCGAGGCTGGCTTGTGGCTTCAGAGGCGCTCTGTAGGAAATGTCACAGTATCTTGCAGCCAGTTGGTCTGCCAAGACAGCGAGGCCGTTTCTTCCGTAATCATCATCAACATGAACAGCAATCACATCCCTCCATTTGTAGTACTTGATCATATCAGCTATGGCAGCCATCTGAAACAGATCATTCACAGAAGTCCTCACAAAGTATGGAAACTGGAGCGGAGACATGGTTGGATCAGTTGCTGAGAAAGACAGCAACGGGACGTGAAGCTCGCCTGCTAAGTAGGACAGAACGCGCGCTGTGAACGCGGATTGGGGACCGATGATGGCCACATTCTCAGTTTCCATGAAGTGTATAGCTGTTGTTATCACAAAAATATGACATGGAGATTGAGTGAGAGGAGATGTATTGAAATAATGATGATAAAATAGTAGTATTTGAGTTGTTTTTTTTAAATACCCTGAATCATGGCTGAATATCCACTGAAATTAGTGTTGCAGATTGTGATATTGAGGTAGGTATGTGTGAGAATGGTGGGATTGGAGTTGACATCATCAACTGCAGCCTCAATGGCTGCTTTGGCAACTTTTCCAACTACAGAATCAAATGTGAGGATGCAGCCAATGTTCACTGCATTAGGCCTTGCAGATTGAGTGGTGTAATCATTCAAGAAAGTAAATATTATCAAACCCCAAAACACTCTCATGGTGAAAAAAAACAATTGCAAAATCAGAAGCAGTCAATACTTATCTACTATGGAACAGGGTGAAAAGGAAGGCAGCACAATAGGTAAAAATCTTGACTGAGATACTGCAAACATAATTGAAGCTGAGATCATACAACTTGAGAGAGAGTATGCAATTCATATGAACAAAGTTATGTTGTGATAATGCATTAAACATGCTAGGATTGAAGAATATCAGTCAGTTGACCACAAGATTCAGCTTAACAGATGGAGTCAACCCAAGAAATTCCCACCAAAAACAAACACAAACACAAAATACAGTGATAGAAACACATGCCCCACACAAGCTGAAATATGAAAAGTTGAAGCCAATAGAGATACTACAAAGCTACAGCAGATGAAGAAGCTTCAGCAAAACAGCAGCTCTTCCCAGGAAGAAGAATGAAAAAAAAAAAAAGAAGGCATAAATTGAGTAAATATTTTCTTTCCACTAGACATAAATAGAGCTGCATATCACATTCAAGTTAATATTTTTTGGGGACCATTCTTACTAACAGAAAAGGTAAAAAAAATAATAAAAATTTTAATCTTTATAGAAAAGATAAAATAAAAATTTATTCACTGTGTGTCTCCCAAACTCCTACTAAAGCTCGAAATATGGCCGACTCAAAATAAAAAAGAAGAATGGTTTGATGAAGAAGGACAAATGCCAGAAAGAAAGAGTGATGCAGGCACATTAATGGCGACTAATGTAAAGCAATTATTGTCCACATGTTTTTGGTGAACGGGGGTGAGGAAGCACTATCATCTAAAATTTGCGTTTGGGAAAATGACTACCCACTCTCATAAATGATCAATAGGTGGAAAGAAATGAACATCACACTCTTTCAAATATGATTATATGAATAGTATTTTCCTGCTCAAAATTATATATATATATATATATAGATATATATTAAATAGTAACTTGGATTTAAGTGGGATATCATTAATATAATTCAAATTCATAATTTATAGACGATAGTTAAAATATTTTATTTATCATATTCCGAGTATAACGCTTGTTGATCTTCAGTTCGGAGTGTAAGTGATTTAAACATTTTACATACCTTTTAGTAAATCATAAATTAGAAATTAATGCATAGTATTTTCAATATAAAACTAGTCAAAGCTGGTTAGTTTTGGTATTTTTATTTTGTTTGTTTGCTTTTCTTTCTTTTTTGTTTTTTTGTATTTTTCCACTTGTATTTATTTTGGCACTTAGTCATATATGCATCCACTATTAGTATAAAACAATTATAAAAAATATTTGTACTTTTTTAAGTTATGACACTGCATTATGAATTTGATAACCCAAGTTAGTTAGTATGGAATAATTAATGTTTAAAATAAAGAAATGCAAGTGAATCACTAATAAACAAGAACTTGTTAGAATTAAAGAATCAAAATAAAGGACGCAAATACGAACAAAAAAAGAAATTGAATATGAATTTTTCATAATTTACACGTGCGTAATCTAGCCTTAATTTTATTTTTAAATTTTCGAATTTAAATTATTTCCAAAAAAGAAATAATATCCAAATAATAATAATACTAATATGTGGCCCAAAATAAATGGATTGGGCTTTGAAATGAAGGCCCAATAAGCTTTAAATGGGGAAGCAGGGGTTTCAATGTCGGCGCTGCTCATTCATTCCAACACCCCCAAAACAATGGCGACGCTCAAAGAGATCTTAACCCGGCGTCCAGTGGCGGCGACGATCAGGCTCACGGTGCCGGCGGGCGGCGCGAAACCTGCGCCTCCGGTGGGTCCGGCTTTGGGGCAGTACCGGCTGAATCTGATGGCGTTCTGCAAGGATTTCAACGCCCGAACCCAGAAATTCAAGCCGGAGACCCCGATGGCGGTGACGATAACGGCGTTCACCGACAACACGTTCGAGTTCACGGTGAGATCGCCTTCGGTGACGTGGTACCTGAAGAAGGCGGCGGGGATCGAGAGCGGCAGCGGGAGGGCGGGTCACGTGACGGCGTCGACGATCACGCTGAAGCACGTGTACGAGATCGCGAAGATCAAGCAGAGCGACCCTTACTGCCAGTACATGTCGCTGGAGTCCATTTCGAAGTCGATTATCGGAACCGCGAATTCCATGGGGATTAAGGTGCAGAAGGAGCTGGATTGACTGGGGTTTTTTCTTATCAATTTGTTAGGGTTTTGTGGTGTTGGTGGGTTTTTACTTTTACAGCCCTAAAACTAAAAGAGGTGCAATTGTCGGTGGAATCCGCACATTTTGCATTCCATCTCTTTTTCTTTTTTGATAACAGAAATGTGATGATTTTCGTCAAAATCTACTGTGTAGCAGTCACATTTTGAATTAAATGAATCATGAAACGTTTATTGGGTGGAATTCTAATCTGTGATATTTCCCTCTTGCAATACGAGGTCTCACACTCAAACTCAAACCCATTTAATATAATTAATACTCCCTCCGTCCCATTGAAGTAGTCCCACTTTTCTTTTTTGTTTGTTCCATAGAATAGTCCAATTTTCCTAAAATGGCAACTTTTTTCACACTCACCAATAAAATATTAATTCCACTACACTCACAACCCTTAATTCCTGTGCCGAAAAGAAAAGGGACTACTTCACCGGGACGGAGGGAGTAAAACCTATTTAGGTGGGTAAGCTCATTTGGATATGGATAAAACTCGCTTAAATCATTTAAACGTGCCTAACTTAAATTTTTGCCGACGAAAATTTATATCATTACTGTACCAAATTTTTCAATTTTTCAATTGAATTTTTTCAGTATACCAAAGTAAATTTTCAAGTGAATTTTTTTAGTATACCAAAATGAATTTTTTATGTTATTGTGTAGTATCGAAAAATTTTAATATACTTCAAATTTTATTTATATCAATATACCATAAATATTACAGTGATTATAAGGATAATTTTCAGTAAAATAAATTACAATATACATCCATCCCATTAGATTAGTCCACTTTAATTTCGGCACAGAAACTAATATTTGTGAGTATAGTGGAATTAGTATTTTATTGATGTAAGGTGATTTTTTTCTATTTTAGAAAAATGGACTAATCTAAGTAGAACAGACGAAAATGGAAATACGAACTAATCTGGCGGGACGAAAAGAGTATCAAATATTTGAAGATTCGATATGATATATACGATATTTCCGTATTTTTCCCTCTCTAAACACTAACCCAAAAAATCAACAGAACATTAAAAGCACAAAAAATGTTCCTCAAAATTTAAACAAACTCAAAGACCATTCTATAGAAAGTCTCCTAATACAGTGTTACAAGTTTTACAATCCTGAAATGAAAATTGAATATGCTGCTATTATAAACACGAAAAATAAAGTTTAGAAAAAATTCTAATAACCGAGAGAAAATTACAAGTAATTACACAAAAAAAAGAGAAACTTTATCAGCTCTTCTGTCTGTCAAATAGAAGAACCAAGATGCCTCACCTACAGACTTGAACTCCCACACATCGTAGCCCCATAGCAAACAAGATCACTGAAAAAAATGATGATGAAACAGCAGAGCTAGAAAGCTTTCCAACTATCTGAATCCCTCCGTGGCGTTTGGGAATCATGAGATGAAGACCTAAAAGGCTCACCTGACCCGAATGGATCGGATGCATCATCAAATGATGGGAAGCCATGACCATGATCAGTGTCCAGTGTACTACTCATCGAGTCGAATCTTGTCAGTGACGGGCGTGGGGGGAACAGCCCAAAGTTATAGTCTGAATCGGCTGTGCTGCGGAAAGAGTCAAACCTTGTCAGGTTCTCAGGTTGAGCAAAGTATCCCTGATCAAAGTCAGCAGAATCTCTAGTGCTCCGCATGGAATCAAATCTAGTGAAGGAATCCCGCGAACCAAAAGGACCGCTGTCATTCATGTTGAAGGAATCAAATCTCGAGAAACTGTCAAATGAATGCTGTTCTTCAGTGCCTTCACTGAAATTTTTCGGAGAGGAGCTGAAATTATACATCGGTGTGCTCGGGACAGAATCTGCAAATGCGTACTGACTAGTATTCCTTGCAAACAGATTATCTGCATGAGAGCTTGAATTATAAAGCGGGGTGCTAGGAACTGAATCGAAAAATGGCCCCTGCTTTTGGAAAGAAGTGTTGGATGGGGTACTAGGGACTGAATCAAAAAATGGGCCCTGATTGGGTGCAATCGTGTTGGATGGGGTGCTTGGAACTGAATCGAAAAATGGACCCTGCTTCGGAAGAGATGCATCTGTGCCTCTAGACCCGGTTTTGATAGGGTTTAGACCCCAGTCATCAGGGCCAAACAACGAACCAGCATCCTAATGTACAATGTGAAGGGATAAGTGAAGGATTCCATAGCAAACTAAGAAATATACGAGCTGGGAAAACTACTGAAACTAAAATATTAGGTCACACCTTTGAAGCGACAGAAATGGAATCCCATGCTGCATCTGCGTCATAATGGGAATCAAAATCACCCCAACTGGGCTCGTCAAAACGCTTGTCACCAGAAAATACTGATTCAGCCCCAAATTCACTGCAGCCACAAATCAGATAACTCAAGGATTGTTGGGAGAGCAGTAAGGATTTGTATAAGATGGCAAAATCTTTAGACGGAAACTCGAATATCTTGATTAGCCAGAGTACTTAAAAAGACAAAAACCTATTTTTTTGTCTGAAATAAGAAAGAAAGAAAGAAAGAAATAGTAATTTTACCTTTGAGTATCAAATGCATGTGGTGAGCCGTTCATGCTGAAGTCCTTATTTATTCGATAATCGCGGAATTCCTTGGATGGGCTCGCAACTGCATTACTTCCTGCTGGACTGTCAGGTGGAGTTCTTGCTGTATGCTCAACATTGTTGGTATCTTGCCTGTCATCCTCGGTAACTCTCTCCTCAGAGTTGTTATCAGTCTTAGAAGGTGATTTTCCATCAAACAAAGTCACCTTCTCTCTAAAGGCAGATTTTGGTTTGGGAGGGGCAATCACATTTTGCACTTCAAGAGTAAGCTCCTTGACATAGGTAAATCCTGAAATCATAAATGACAACAAAGGAAAATAAGCGAGCATTCTCTGAAAACGAACAGTCTGCTCTTTCTCAGTATGAATAGCATCCAAAAGTAATTTTCCCTGTCAACAGAATTCTATCTTCTGAAACAACTACCTTCATCTTCAAACTTATCCCAATCTTCATCCCAGTCAGCTGCTGTTCCTTCAATGCCAGATTGCCAACCTGTACACGAGTTCAACAGTCGAATAAAAAAGCAAATTACGTCTCATTAAGCATGAGATTCTCCATCAAATCCTATTTGAAATTGGATATAATATCAAGTAAGTTTGTTGTGTTTCCATTAAACTTGCTTATCTCCAGATGCATAATCTTTTTTGGCATCAGTAAGCTTCCAAGTACAAACAGCAACTTAGTATGCACAGATAGTGTGAAAAGTATTACCAATCAGGCAGTCAGTAATTTTAAAATCATAATAACAATGACTAGAACAAATCCTATGCCAATGCAAAGAGATGGTAGTGCAATGATAAGTGTAAATTATCTTAACCACTAGCTTGACTGACAGATGAAAGTCAAGCATAAAAAAAGATTTACCAATCAAAATCAAAGTAAGAAACCAAACATCAACTTTTAAAACCAAAGGGAGGTTAACACTAAAATTATGTAAGCTACCTCCCTAACCGATTATCAACCTCACAATTTGGATGGAAAAACATCTTGAATGATTATAAAACACACAAGCAATGTTGCACGTTTTCAAGTTTAATATTCAGATTTTAGTAAATAAATTGAATAAAACTGCTACCAGGATTTGATACAAGGACCATGGATTTATCACATTTCCGTAACATATAAGTAGGAAATACCAGAACTTGTGTTTAAACATATGTTTGCATAAACTAAGATAATAATTTGGTTGCCAATTGTTCAAATTACAACACATAAAGACGAAGACATCAAAATATATAGATTACCAAATGGAAGTTCCAGGATTGAAATAGGTTTTGCACGTAATCCATAAGTTTTGCACTGTTCATTTAAGGCTTTCACAAGTTCTTCAAGATCTGCTTGGATTTGATTAGCTCGATCCTGGTGCAAGATGAGCCTTTTCACTTTGAAAAATCTCACAAGTATACACTAAGTTAATTGGAGGTAGTACATACCTGAACACCATCAGCATTTTCTTGATCCAATTTCACAATTGCTCGATATAGTTCCATTTTTTTCTCCTGCATTTTAAATGATAAAAATAACATCATCAGACATTTCAAAAGCATGCAAATACAATTCTTATAGATCACCTGGGAATCACTATATTACAGGATACCTGAATATCACGGAATGTGGCCTCTTCCATTGTTAATTTCGAAGCTACATCTCCAGTCTGCTTGTACTTCTCTTCATATTTCTTTGCTAACGACTCAGCCTGATGGAAGAACAGCTCAGCCAAGTGAGTCAACAAAGAGCAATTAAGTGGGCATGAAAGAGTCATCATCAAGAGTATACCTCTCTCTTGTCGCCTACAACTTTTTCAGAGATCTCATTCAACCTATTATCACATCGACTTTTGTACAGAATCTGAAATTAAATGGCACATCAGTAACACCGTAAATCATCAATAATTTTTTACCAGAAAACCAAGGGAAATTCATATTCTTATTCCAGTGTGTAGAGAAAACATCAGAAAGCTGAAATTGGTCAGGTGAAAGTTGACCAGAGATTATGATAAATAGAAATGCTTTTACAACTGAGCATACAAATAAAAGACTCCAAGCAAGCCAACCTTTTCAGATTAAAATTGACAGGTATAGATCCTGTAAACATAATTTTTGTTTTTGTGCCAACATTTCATTCTCGCAGAAGAAATGAACAATGAACTCACAAGTTCTTGCATCTTAGCATGGTAGAATTGAAATTTTTGTTTAGCTTCCAGAATATCCTTCTCCAGTTCTGCCACCTGTAAATAAAGAGATAACATGTTCAAATATAAATAAAGGTCCCAGGCTAAAGGGGAGAATAATATCCTTATTATTTGCCTTTCCGCTTGATAGGATTACCTTCAACCTCAACCTGAAGTGAAAGACAAATGCTCCTATGTAAGATAACAAAATCCCCTTTCTAAAGCATTATTATTGCAGTGTTTTAACAATCTTGATAGTTAATTCGCAGAAAAAGCAAAGCCAGATCGAACCAATTAAGGATCATGCAACAGTGCCCTTCACACTTGTGGTTGAATTAATCAAACAAACAGTAGCTTTGGCTTAGTGCACCATGACATAAGATTCAAATCAATGGTAATTAGTTAATTCTAAATCACTGATGAGGAAAAAAAAAGAGACAAAAAATTAGCTTGAACTGTATTAAAGCATTTTTCTGTGAACAAAAAAACAAGACTTCTGGGTACACTTTATAATGGTTGTTTTATACAATGTCTTGTATATAGACTGCAATATACTATTGAAGCGAGACTTTTAACAAGAATTGGAAACTAAAAATACAAGCAGGAAAAGGGGGGTGGGAGAGATAGTCCAGATAAATTTGTGTATACTATGAGATGGCATTAGTAAAACTTCTGGATCCAGAAATGTAAACCAAAATACCTTAAGCGCACAAACCATGAAAAATTGAGTACCAGCACTGGAATCAAGAATGAGTTGCTGAAAAAAAGAGAACGTCATGCAATCAAAATCAACAAACTAACAAGTCACCTTTTTCTCTGCTTCCTTTGCATCCTCAAACTTTTTGTTCAATGCATTTTGCTCCTCTGTGCTAAGCTGTTCTAGGAGATGCTTTTCTAGCTCTGGTACTTTAGCCTTTTGTTGAATAGGTTCATCAGGCTGGGGAACAGGGACTGGACGAGGTGGCCTTCCAACACCAGAAGGAATACCTCTTGGATTCTTAGTCACTTGGGGTTGTTGAAAACCTTGTACAAAATAGGAAGATCATCAGTTAAGCAAATCAGATCTCAACATAGGTGTAGTAAATTAATAGAATAAAATGTCAACCAGGAGAAGGTCTCCAAGATGGAATGCCATGTGGAGCAGTAGGTTGACCAGGGCCAGGAAACAATGTCTCGTCTAATATAAAAGAGTGAGGAAGCGCAGTAGGAAGAGAGCGCCCTTCTCTGTAACGCTCCATCAAATAAAGAGCAACACAAAATTCCCTTAAAGAAAGCATACTATCATTGTCTTCATCAGATAAGTCCCAAACCTGCTTTAAGACCTCTAAAAAAACAAATACAGTAATTGATATCAGGAAAATGGCAGCCATTTGATGTCATAGATAGTTTTAAAATGATTATGACAGCAGAACAAGCTTTTTCTAATATTATAATTAATCGAACGGGGTCCAGAATATGCTCATTGTTGCCAGGAAATACTGATAACTCATCTAAGTTTGAGATTTAATGTTTTCAAGCCAAAGGGACCATCACGAGGCACGAAAATAAATCCCCGCAGGACTTTACCCTTTTCACTAATTAAGCCCCTCCATCAAAACTTAGACAAACAATTTAAATGAAAGCATTGGAAACTTGCTTTACCAAGCACAACCAGTAAACAACACCACAAACTAAAACTAAAATATAGCTTCCAGTAAAAACCATTAACACAAAAAGCAGACAAAGACAAAGTCCAACACTTCTGATTATCTCAATTCTATGAATTATTTCAGAGGCATATATGAAACTCTAAGCCTTCAAATTAGATTTAACCTACTGAAGAGAAGGGAGAAAGGAAAGCACTTAAAAACAATATGAAACTGAAATAAATGTGCTCCAAGTTTATAATCTGGACAAATGGAAAAAACCCAGAGTCAACTAACCAGGTTTTAGGTTTATTAACCATAAAAACAGACCACTAAAAGTAAGTGAGAAGTAGCTTTCAATATTAAATGGAGTACATCATACCACGGGGTAACCTCCAACTTAAGAATAAATTGCGTGCTTGTTCACCAGTAATTTTCCCATCTCGGTCAGCGTCAACTTGCACAAACACCTTGCTATACTTCTGAACATCGGCCTGGGTCATTCTTGGCCAAGGAGACTGAGACTTTCCAGCTGCAGCAGGAAATATAGGCGGTTTTTGTGCTGAAACCTGCTGGTTTGCTTTCCCAGCAGACTGGAATTGCTGAGCTTGAATATTTGGAGATTGAGAAACACCACTTGGCTTAACTGTTGGCTGGTCTTTAGATAATGCCAAATTCCCTATTGTTGAGAGAGGTATGCTGCCTGTAGGTCCAGTAGAATTCTGTTGTGGTTGAGATGGTGTTGCAGAGAATGCATCTCCAAACACAGAGTCTGAAGGAAAACCATTTCCTGTTGTTGAAAGTGGTTTTGGGTCGTCCTTTCCAACCTGGGCACTCAATGAACCTGTATCATTCGGTTTGGTGGAAGCAGAATGCAATGGTCCACTAATTTCTGGTGCTTTCGGTTGAGTAATAGATGAGGCCGTTTGACCAAAGTTGTTGTTGGTAGCAGAAGAAATCAGGTTTTTGTTGGGCACTTGAGAAGAAATTCCAACCCGGGAACCATCTGCACCCCCACCAAGAGAATCAAAGGAATTAGGGGAGGGAGAAACGGATATCAAACCAGTACCAGGAAAACCTTGGGTTGCATTAATTGGCTGAGATTGAAATCCAGAACTAGGAGCGAAAGGCCGAGGAGGCCTTGTCACTTGGTTTGGCTGAGTTAAAAGTGCTTGCTGGCTACTTGCACCAATACCTTGTAAGGGGGATGAAGGTACAGCAGAATGTGCAGGAGATGGATTTGCCTTTGCATTTGTCTGGGGACCCAATAGCCCAAGATTTATCTGAGGGGGAGGAATTTTGGAGGATGCTGGACCATATAAGGCAGCCTTCACAAGTTCTGGAGTCAAATCTCGCTTGCTTTGAGCAACTGTAACTAGTTTAAGAGCATTGTAAAATTCTTGACGACCCAGGAAGCCAAGTTGATTTTGATCCGCATAGGTCCATATCTGCACAAAAATCCAAAAAAAAAAAAAAGATAAATATTTAGTGTCTAACATTCAAAGCATTTCCAAAGGGTGCATCAGTGAATTGCAGCAAACTACGGTTCTCGACTTCCGTACATCAGTCTAAACGTCACAACTGTTCTTGCTGAAGCAATAAATAGATCCACAGTTCAAAAAACAGCAGCAGTAAATTACAGTAGGTTTCATAACACAGTAGACAAAACTAGAAACAGTTCCTCCACCACGTGAACTATTTTTAGTCACATGAATAAATTATGGACAAAAAAGAATAATAAAAATATGATGCTTATATGAAAGAGGACTCAGCTGCAGAAGAAATCTGACAGACTATACCTATAACTCTCTTCATGATTAACTAATAACTTCGTGATCCTCTGCTCATGTGATGCCTTGATTGTAACAAGTAACAACCAGATCAGAGGAGCATACTTCTGCATAACCCCCTTTAATTCAACTTTAAATCTATTTATATCAAATACTAGTCTGTATAACTTTAGACATGTCAGAGAGAAGCATAATTCTAAATCTTCTCCTATCCAACTCGAAAAACAATCACACTTAGTGTTCTCTTTCTAACTCCAGTAAATGATTTAGCTTGAACAGCAGAAATCAAACTGAACCATCAAATTGTAACCTTCAAATCCTCAAGATCCACTATTTTCGCCTTGAACAAAGCTAAGATATATGATCAGGATGCTAGTCTAACACATAAGAGATCAGCGTAACACCGATAAACCTGTTATTCTGTTGGTTAACTCACAGTAACATGGGTTTGCTAACCTTCTCACATCCAATGATTAATTTACTCGCCTGTTCAACTAAAACGAAACACTAAAAATATATTAACCTTTTAGTCACTTAGCTAGCTAACCTACAGTGCAACGAAACTAAATTATTCACAAATAGAAATGGCATATAATATACCACTTAGCAATCATAAGAGGACTGATCACAAACAAACGTACAGTGGTAAAAGAAACTCGTCTTATACTAGAGTAAAAAGTAGAAAAAAAACTTATTCTTTACACAAAAAGCAACATCAATCGACAGACAATAGTATAACCTGAGCGAGGACTTGTCTGGGCAAATTTGAAGATAAGAGAAAATTAACAGCCTCGTTCCCACTAATCCTGCCATCCCGATCCACATCGGCTCTCTGGAAATACGCCTCAAATTGATCCATATTAGGATTCTGCCCCGCCATTCCCCCCGATCCCAACGAGAATCGCGACGCCGACGAATCCGATCGATGAATCAATACACAGATCGAAATGAATCGCGAGGCATTCTACGCGGGATGCACGGTGGTGTAACCAGAGAGATCTCTATGTCAGGTTTTCAGATACCGATAGAGTGCCACGGTGCTGGGTGCAAAGCTCAAACAGCACAGTGCGTCGTCGACTACAAAGATAAAATTCGCTATCGAATTCCGCCAGAACGACGTCGTACGAGGAACCCCCGGCGCGGGAGAGCAGGTATGGGTGGTGGTGAGGTAGCGGCGGCGTGGAAGAATCTACAGCGTCGGAGAAAATGTAGTGATAGAGGGAGAATCGAGAGAGGGTAGGGGCGGGCGCAGGGGGAGATTGGGAAAAAAATGATTGTTTCTCTTTCTCTCACCTGATCGCACTAATTCCTAGTTTGTTTGTCGTTTTAATTCGGATTTAATGATTTCTTTATCATCATAATTGATATAATAACACTGTTTAATCAAATATTAACTAAAGAATTAAAAGTTATTATATTGAATGAAATCAATTCCATAAAATGAAAATAAGTTATTCTAAGACATAAGAAATTAAATTATTCTATATATTGTACATATATAATTATAAATTTAATAAAAGTAAAAAGAAGTAGATAAAATAAATAAATAAATAAAAGTTCAATTTTTAAGATTAGTCAGTTTAATGATTACATTTTTATTATTTTAAAAACAGTAAAGAGATAAATTGCTATGTATATTTCAAAGAAAAAGCGGCAACAAAAAGCAATTATTAATTTTTTGCTAGGGTAATTCTAAATGCTGCCATTTTTTTACTCTTCATAGCCTCTTTACAAAATGTAAAATACAAACTTCCAATTTTATCCTTTATAATTTAAATTTTAAAAATTGGCATTTAAATATAGGGTGATTCTAAATAGTAAATACAACCATATTTTTGCTTATCATAACCCCTCTAAAATATTTAAATTAAATTATTATATATAATTACAATTTCCTTATATCTCCTAAATTAAAAATCTAATGAAAAAATATAAACTAAAGCCCCATCCGTAAAACCGTTTCATAGAGTTTATGACTGCAAAAATGGAGCCAAGACGCTATCTTCTTACTCCATACTCTGATTGTATTTCATGAATTGGATTTGAAACCATGAAGAATCGATTTGGACAGGTTTTTGCTTTGAGTGTATCTCATTTGTTGCTTTTAAATTCACAAGGCGACTAGGATTTCATTGGGAATTTTTTAATCGATTGTGGTTCATCAAAGCAGCAGAAACTATCATGGCACTCGGCTTCCGGTGCTGCTGTGGTGATGACAACACAGTGGGAGACTTGCCCCTTCAACCTCCAATATCGAAAAAAAAGCACTACTCGTTCAACCCGACTTAGTTTCAGAAAATTAAGGGGCTATATTTAACAGGTTTTTTTTTTTAATTTTATGGAGGGTTTTATTCAAATATGAAATTTTTAATTAAGTTATAAGGATAAAATTGGAATATCATATTTTATTTTATTTTAGGGGCTGTAGGGAGAAAAAAAATTGGCTGTGTTTAGAATCATCCTTTTTGCTATTGTTTATTGTGGATGTATAAATAATATAGAAAATAATGAGTTAAGTAGTAAATAAAATTAATGTTGATGTGATATTAATCTATCTATATTCTATATATATATTAAAAGAGAATAGTCATATAAAAACTGTTCCCGCCATTTTATTTTTTTTTCAGTGGATTATTATTGTTTTTTGTTTATCAATTATTTAAGCATATCCATAATTTCCGCCAATTTTCATTTCACAGAGGGTGTGTTTTCAATTTTGAGCACTTTATTCATATATTAAATTATATTGATGTAATGTATATATAAATCGACAAAAAAAAAAAATCAATCTATTTATTATATTAAAGAAGAGTTGTGAAAAAAAAAACTAATTCTCAAATATAAAATCTTTTTTTTATATAACTTATTCCTCATTTATTTTATTATAACATAGATATATAATAAATTATATCTCACTGATTTATTATATTTAGTATTTTTTAAATTATATAAATATAATATCTTTTATGAGATATTATATAGATTTAATCCAATAGACTTTGTGCTTGATATACTTCTTTTTTATTTTAATAAATTTATATACATAATTTAACATATAATATAGATAATATTAAATGTAATATTAATGAATAAGAACAAAATATATTTAAAAATAATCGCAAAAAAATACTAAGATAAACATTTGTGAATTATATATTAATATCTTAAAATAAGATATCATATATTTAATTAGCGCATAGTGCGGGTGTAAATCACCACATCTCATAAATTTTATTTTATTTAAAATTTTGTTCTATATGATATGTTTTTATATTATAACATATGCATATACTTCAATAAACAGTAATAACAATTTCAACAAAATCCTATGTGCCATTTTTTAGTTAAACATTACATTTTCATCATTTTATCTTATTTGCTATTTTAAAACAATACAAGAATAATGCTAAAAAAAATAATTGAATTAAATTTTTTAAAGGTTAATTTTGTATAACAAACTCTTATTTTATAAGCTTTGGCTTTTATCAAATTTATATATATATATATATATATATATATATATATATATATATATATATATAGTTG
>JAPKLW010000017.1:1174239-1211148 GCA_026898455.1 Plectranthus barbatus | reverse complement strand
AATATATACATGTTTATAACTTTATAATTATATTTTAATATAATTAAATAAAATATTAAATATATAATTCGTGCAACGCGTGTAAATCTAGTTGAAAACAAATGACAAAATCGTAAAAATATTGATAGAAGTTGTCATAACTATTAAGTCGTGAAAGAAATAATTCATTAACCTTAATTAAGTTTTTACCAGAGTGGTATTTATATTTATAGTATCTCACATATGATTGTTATTATAAATTACCGCAAATAGTTTATTTATAAATGTCCAGAATATTGGAAATTTAATTGCCACTTTCCATCCATGATTTTCATAATAAATTTAAAAGAGAGAATAATTTATAATATATTTGAATTTTTGTTTACTATGTTCTCACAAATTTAATTGGGCATGTTATCTACGTTTGGCGGTCAACAACCAAATTACTCATGTCATGTTGAAAGAAAAATAATTTATACACAATCATTTATGTTAAATTTATTTTTTTCACATGATGATTAGTGAGTGCTTTGATAAGGGAAAAGAAAATAAAAAACAATTATTTCGTCAGTCACAATAGCATATGGCGGCTTTGAATCCAATCAATGCATAAATTTAATGCTAAAAGTGAAAATAGTGACAAATATTGGCTGCACTTTCAAGAAAATATACTGCAATTTTGAGCTGTGCATGAATTTATATATTAATCAGATATATTTGTCGAATAGCGAAGTGGCCAAAAATTCAAAATAAATAAGCATCAGCTGGAGTAGAAAACTGTGTAGGAGTATGAATTCCTTCAACAATAAATTTGAGCAGAAATAGGAAAATTGCTTTCAAACACAAACTCAATGCAAAACTGATGATCCGGGATTTGTTTCAGACATGATGCAAGTATTTGTTGTTGGAGATAGATATATGGGTTGTTCTTACCACGACCATGTCAGCTTCCTTCACTTCAACTCGATTTCTTCCTCGACTTGGAGGCGTTGTTGTTGCTGTCGTTGTATTAGTTTAAATTTACACTGGGAGGAACACTCAAACCGAATGAAGCGCCCACAGCCTGCCAAGAGCTGCAGTCAGCAAGTTGAGGACAAGAAGAGTTTGAGAAAAGCAACTAGCTGTCATTGATAAAATGCATACAAACACAAACTCGAAAGAGTGGCACTGCATGCCTATGTCAAATAGGAGATGCAATGTGAAATATAAGTAGAGATTCGAGACAAATGGCTACTTCTACCAATCTACAGTAAGCTCCCCTTATTGGATTCGGCATATAAAATATTTTATCGTGGTCGTAGCAGAGTGCTTTTGTCCAATCAAATCATGCTAATAACTAATGTAGGACATCACCACAAAACTTGACTAGCAGAAAGAGTTTTGATTTTGATGTACTTTTTTAACTACAATTTTTTTTCATAATTCCCACAGTTTCAATTAAAAGAAAATGGAAGTACCTTTAGGTCAAGCTTGTGAGCATCAAATATTTTCTTCATAGAGTGTGAATTGTAAGCGAGAAGGTAAGATCTGTAAGCATCTTTAGCCGACATGTTTAAATTATAGTTTTTGGAGATTAAATCCACCTGTATCACGAGCAAAAGGACAATCATACTTGGGCAAAAAAAGGTAATGAAATTGTTCACTTCTTAATAACAATGAAACTAAAGCCTTGTAAACAAGAACATACGAATGATGGAGCATTCCCTATCTTCTTCAGATCATATTCATACTCTTTGACTGGCACTTTTGCAACCTGAAATTCCAGTAATCAAATTTTCAAAAAACAATAGAAAACAAAAGACAATACTCATTTGTTATAGGAAACAAAATAAGAATGCATGACATCAATCGAATTGTAACCATACAACATGCATGCACATGCACCACCAACAAGATTTAGCTAACCAAACAATTTTATATCTGATGAATGATGATAGCCCGAAAAGAGAGCTTTCACCAATCAGAATGCCCACAATTGATTAACCAGGGAGGGGGGGGGGGGTGGAATATTGAGTTTACCACAAAAAAGACTTTCAAGGACCAGGGAAACAATCCATGTTTCATATTTGGATAAGACTAACCAGTAATGATAGGTAATGACCATAACAGACACTTCCCTGCTATATGAATCTGTTTTCATTATTTGAAAGGCTAACAGTAGGAAGAAACTGGTGAACTGGAGACAGTACAAGCTTGTTTCTATTATGGCTAATTTGATTATGAAACGTACCTTAAGGTATTGAAGAAATCGTAACTCTTCTGGAGTCAAGATAATCAAAGCATTCCCTTTTGCACCTTCTCCACAAACTGTTTGACCAACTCTATGAATATATTCCTAAAATCATTGATAGATGCACATATGAGGGGAGGAAAGGAAAAGGAAAGTACGACTAAAATATTTTGGATATTTGGCAATCATTTTCATATGAGATGTTGTCAATCACCTTGGGCTCATCAGGAGGGTCATACTGCACAATCCAGTCCTGGTAAAAGAGCACATTAAAATCACCATAAGCAATGTATGAGACAAATATCAAATAATTTCTCTCTGATTTTCTCTACTTTTTCAGGTAAGGCTACAGAAATAAGGAAGAGTATGCCCAAATTAAAAGGCATACCACTGCTGGAATATCGAGGCCACGCGCAGCTACGTTAGTACACAATAAGATACCCCTTTCAGCACTGCAGAAATCAAAAAAGGTACTGGTTCTTTTCTGCTGATTTTGCTTGCCATGGATATTAAGGCAATCAATCTGATTGTGCTTAAGAAGTTGTGAATGGAACTCGACAGAATTGCACGATGAGAAAAAAACCATGACTTTCTTTGACCGATTTCTCTTTAAGAAGGAATAGAGAAGATTAAATCTCTGGGCGCAAGGGACAACACAGTAACCCAGCTGCAGTCCTTCATTTGTAACCTACACCACTCAATGGTAAGTTAGTTTAGAAGGTGAGTCCTTGGCCTCATGATCAGCAAGAAGAGGAAGTAAACATCTTGCTCACCTTCTTCCTTCCTTCATCCACACCAATATATACTGGCTTTGTCTGAAATGACAGGAGCGCAAGATCCTCAACCTGAAACGAATATATGAAGTTTCCATTCGACTTTGTCAAAAAAAAAAAAAAAAATTCTATGGTTTTCAAATCTCTTAAAGTGAACGATTACTTTTTCTTTACTTACACTGAAACTTTAGCAATTATAGCATACACAAAAATATATGTGTGTGTGTACATATATATATATACATCCCACTTTGGAAGACAATTTGGGTTTGAAGTGTTGGCAATCCAATCCATACAAGTAGATAATTTCATACTACCATTTAGTTTGTTTTTATTTCTACAAAATTCTTATTTTCATTCCCAAATACAAAAGCAATAGACTTTCTCCAACAAAAAGAATATTACTTACTTTCTTTGTTCGTGTATCCAAGAAAAGAGCTGTTTGCCTCTCCTACACAAGGTAGCATAGAATATTAGAAAAGAGAAACATTTCCATGAGTTGAACAAGTGTCTAAGCCTATTCACAATACTTCTGATCAAGGAAATAAGAAAATCAACAAATTATCATTGCAATGAAATCATTACTGAATAAGACGCAAACGAAGTCAGCTAAGAGATGTGAATTAAGCACCAGATGTATATACACTAGTGCTTTAGAATACTGGGGGTGGAGAACAGAGTAAGGGATGCTAACTACTGAAAGTTTAGAAGATTAATAAGACAAGCAATTTCAGTAGCATATCAAACAATAACCCTTAGCTCTTGGCCTCTGGCTATAGGTACCTTTGGCAAAATTTTAAAAATTTGCTTCATTTCTTCTTCGAAATTAGCTTCCAAAATTCTATCAGCTTCATCAATGACGAGGAACTGAAAATCCCAGAAATGAAAATAAAAGTTAAGACAATACCCTCTGACAATAAAATCGTCTCATAATAGAAGGATGTGTTTGTCTTGGAGAACCTCAGCATTTAAACATTCAGAACCAATGATAGTTAACTTATGTCAGGACTACAAAAAGATATGCAAAAGTAGAAAAACAATAATGTGCCTGCATTACAGAGTATGTGAGTTAAAAAATAAATATCGTGAATAGGCTTCTTCAGGCATGTGGTAATTTCTTTGATGGAGAATGTACTGGAATCGATATGCATATTGCAGCAAGTAACCATTTCCATGGGGCAAATGAGAATCAAACTCTAAATTGGGTGTTGTTGCAGGTGAGGATATTGCGAGAACACGGTCATACCTTCAGATTCTTATATATGAAGCCTTTTGTATTTTGGAGATGGTCAAGAAGTCGATCAGGGGTAGCTACTAAAAGATTTACTCCTTTGCCAATACGCTCTGCTTCTCCTCTTTGTGCTGCACCACCAATAACCAACCCCAGTGTCTGTGAATGACACTTCAGAAGGTCCTTAGCCACAGCATGTGTCTGCATCATTTATAGGAAGTTTACATCTCATATATGGAAGCATTGAAACTAAAGGACCTAGCAGCAAGCCAGCAACCAAATGATGTCAATGCTTAGTTTACAGTTGGATGGGGAGGGGGCAATAAGGCAGGGGATAGAGGGGAGTCTGTAACATATCAACCATAAAGAAACATGCAACAAGTTAACTCTAACTATGAGCATATATAAAAGGGCAGGAGGATCTGACAATATTTGCAAGTGCACAGAGAGGAGTTTTTGGTGTAGACATCAGACTGTGAGTGTGTGAACCCGCATGATGATTCACAAAATTTGAACCTCCAATTTAAAGTAAATGAAACAGACTCTCAATGCAGTCATATCAAAAAATAAATGGAAAGTACAAAAAGGGTTCAAAGTTCAAACAATCAAGTCAAAGAAACAGACTAAAATCATATTACTTGAAAGAAGAAAAGCCAACCCCTTGTAACCTATAATAAATAGTAGCACAGTTAATAAAAAGATAAATTCCTCTGCCTAAGCTTAGGCAACCATATATACATGATGTTAAATATGTTGTAAGGTATAGCCTCAGCAAGCACCAATGGGTGGGATAAACTATAAATAAAACAATATGTTAACTCTTCAGCATAGCCTGAGAATGAAAATCAGTAAGTTTTTTCAACATATTGCTTATGTATGAGTAAAACACAGCTCAAATAAGACACGTTGAGAAAGTGACTAAGTGAGTACAGTTTATATTAGAGTTTAACATTGAATACTATCAATATCAAGTCAAGCCTAAAAAAGAAAATGTCTTACCTGAATGGCCAACTCCCTTGTTGGACAAACCACAATAACACCGGTCCCATTTCGAGGTGCAAAACGTAAGGTATGCAACAACTCAACAGCTGGAACCAAAAAGGCCAGGGTCTTTCCTGAACCTGTGCTTGCAGCTCCAATAACATCTTTGCCTTCCAAAAGTGGTGGAATCGCTTCAGCTTGAATCTTCATCACCCAACAGAAAAAAGGACGCATAATGAGCAACACTATTATCTATGTCATTTTTATTAGCTCCATATTAATCTCTAATATAACACGTATATCATGCAGAAATCTTAAGAGTAAAAAAATGATCAAAGGTGTGTTCCTTCAGCTGTAAGTCCATTATTGTCACAGGTAACATACAATCACAATTCAAAAACCAAAATAAACTTTCTCAATAATTAGTCCCAACATATTGGTCCATAAAGCACGAAATCATTGAGCACCAACACAGTGTTCTTCTATGACACATCGACAGCATTAGGAATAGTTTTTATTACCTGAGTCATATACTGAAAGCCCATATCTTTGATGGTATCCATAGATTGTTTCGACAATGGCAGCGCTTCGAAAGGTTGGCTGCTCATAGCCCCCGTGGCATTGGCATTCGCCTTCCTCTCTCTCTTCAAACCAACATCCTCTTCTCCCTTCCTCCCTTCTTCTCCTTCTTCAGTAGACTTCATGCCTTTCTTTCTTTTCTTCTCCTTATTCTTTTTCTTCTTCTCCTTCTCCTTTGCCACTACCTCTTCTTCCACAACCTTCTCTTCTTCTTGGTCTTCTTGTATCAACTCTTTTTCTTGGTCTTGCTGTTTCAAATCTTCTTCCTGTTCATCTTGCTGGGGTTTAGGGGTTTTGGCTTTGTCTCTCTTTCTCTTTGCCATGGGTTTTGTGGGCGTGGAGCTGAGTTCCACTCGAGACGATAGTTTGAAGACACAGAGAAGTACACTCCACCGCAGGAGAGAGGCTGAGAGACAGCGTTCTTCTCAAAACTGAAATGGCGTAAACCTAATTCCAAAACCCCCTGCCTATATTATTTTTATTCATGACATGTATTCTAATTATAAATTGGAGCATAATCCCGGGAGTAGGGGTGTGCACGGTCCGGTTTGGCCGGTTTAAGGGGTAAAGTACGGACCAAACCAATAGGTACGGTTTAAAATTTTCACAAACCAAATCAGCCAAATAATTATTTCAAACCAAACCGGCCAAACCATATTAAAACGGTTTAGTTCGGCTGGTTTAAACGGTTTGAAGATTATTCAACTAAAAATATTACAAAAAATGAAACTTGTATATCTATTTTATTATTAGAAATTAATGAAAGAATGATACACAAAATAAAACAAATATAAATATGTATCACTTGTCATTAATTATAAATATGAGATAAGTAATAAATAAATAATATTATGGTTGCAATAAACAATTGTATATAAGTTGATTTATAGGGTTACAATTCGAAAGAATATAAGTATCAGACATATATATCAATATAATTGATATTTTAGCTTTCTATCAAATAATATTTTATTATCATTATTATATTTAAAATTATATTATTCATACGGCCGGTCCGGCCGAAACGGCCGGTTTCATCCTTCAAACCGTCGGTCAAACCAAATCATCCGGTTTGAAAATTTTCAAACCAATCCGGCCAATCATTTTTTTCAAACCAGCCAAATCGGCCAAATTAATTTAGTTTGGCCGATTCGGCCAGTTTCGGCCAAACCGTGCACACCCCTACTTGGGAGTATGTTTTTGCTAAACACAGCCTCTTAAAAAAATAAAAATTTAAATTATAATATGGTATTATTATTTTGTCCTGTAGCCCCATTTAAAACATAATCAAAATCAAAATTTAAATATGTAATGTAGCCCCATTTTCATCTAATTTAAAACTCAAAAAATATATTTCTATTCTTGCCAACCCACTTACCATTGATATGATTTGTCTTCGACGATTGGTGAAATGAATACAAAGAGAACTTCTTAAACTAGACCCCTATAAGCCCGTCATCCTCTAAACCGTAAATTTAAATCATGAAGAAATTTTCCTTCAAAAAAAATCATTAAGAAATTTGCAGCATTCCTGTAGCAGATAAACCTTCATTCTTAAGAGAAGAAAATACACAACAACTTAATAATTATCCTTGCGAAAAGAATAATCAGAATGTGATTTAACAAATACTTCACACAAAATAATATCTACAAAATTTTTAAACACACGAATCGGAGAAAGGAACAAAAACTCAAAAAATAAAATATCACTATTTTTCATTTTTTTTTCCTTTAAGGGGGATGGGTGTGTCAGTAGACTGTAGAGAGTCTGAATCAAACAAAAAACATTTAAGAAATATCAAATTACATTACAATCACTATCTTAATGTATCGCCGCCACTGTAATCTTCACGGCAATATTTATGGTAGAAGAGTTGGCTGCACATGGCTTTGGCGATAGAATTTTTTTTTTATTAAATTGGGGTTATGTATTTAGATGAGTGTCATGTATTTGTATTTTAAGTTTAATTATTTAAATTATATTAAATGGGGCTACAAGGGTGAAATAGTAAATATATATTATAATTCAAATTTTTATTTTTTAGGAGGCTATGTTTAGAAAAATTGTGGCTGCATTTAGAATTACGGTATTACCCCATAATCTTTTGCTAAATAGTGTATTTGTTTAAGTTTGACTTGTTTTTTTGTTTAATAATTGAGATTTATTTGAACTTTTTTTATCTAATATTTTAAACTTTACCAAGTTCATCAAACCTTAGTGGAGTCTAATTAAACTCTCTATCTTATAATATATTTAAAATATTTATTAATATTATTTTAAAAGAAAATTTTATTTATTCTAAAATTAATATTATATTTATACTTAAATTAAAGTTTTTCTCCTTACTACAAACATGTATCATTGTTATTATTCTTACATCATTACAATATTATTTTAATAAAATTAATTATTTTATATTTCTTACTAATTTTAGCTAATGAATTTGCTTATGAGTCGAATACAATCATGCTCAAATTTGATTTATTTAATAAACAAATTTGAACTAATTTTTATTAAATTGAGATCCGAGTACTCACAAACAGTTTGGTTCATTTACAATCCTAATTATATATATGATAATATAAATTTTACAATTATACTAATTTTTTAATCTTAAAAATACTACAATAAATGTTATTCATATAAATAAAACTGAAATTTTCCTAACTTATCTCCAATTTCATTCACTTAATTATCATGTGCACATGTTAATGTACTCATATATTGTATGTGATAGTATAATAGTGATGGTAAGATTACTTTTAATTGTAATTATCACCTCTAATGTATTATAACATTAGTCATGAACGTATTAATACATATTTGCTATAGTCATTGGAATGAATATATTTTTTCATTATTTATTTATTTATAAGAGAAAAATGATGCATGTGTAATAAATAATGCATTGGAGCGAAGATTTATAGTGATACAACGGTCGGAATAATCTATGTGGAAAAATACGATGTTCATGAAATATTGGTAATTGTGGTTGTTTCAAAATATTGACAAAATCTATGGATACCTCTAATTATATATACAATAATATAAGATATTAAACTTTTTAATTATATGTAAAAATGATGTATTTGATGAAATATTTCTTAGAGGGGCTTGTATTCAAATAAATGTAATTAAAAGAAAAATCAATATTTTAAACTTTTCAATTACACGATAGAGGTAAATGATGTGTACTAATGCATTTGATGAAAATTTTCTTACTGATGAGAAAGTATTAGAATAATAGTGGAGAAAGCACAATGCTCATGTGACTATTTGATATTATAATAAATGTATTTGAATATAATTCATCTCAAATAAATTAGTTCCAAGAGAAAGGATGTCCAACCAAAATTTACAGATAAGTTTTCGAATGATAGAATTTGTCTATAACCTTATTAATCTGGCTCGTGCTGCTTTTATTAAGGGTAAAAACATAACTGATAATTTTTTGTTAGCTCAAGAGTTGTTATGTGCTTTGATATGAAAATAAATAAAAGTGCAACTCGATGTATGTTAAAAATTGATCTCCATAAAGCATATGATACTGTTTCTTGAGATTTTTTACGTGATGTACTATTTGGACTTAACTTCCACCCTCAGTTTATTTTTTGGATTATGACTTGTGTTTCTACTCCGACGTTCTCACTTATCCTTAATGGTGGTGTGCACGGACATATTGAGTGCCGACGAGGTCTTCGACAAGGTGATCCCATGTCTACTTTGTTATTCTTACTTTGCATGGAGTATTTTTATCGATTATTCTCTCTACGTATACGTGACTCAGGTTTTAAGTTTCTCCACAAATGTGAGTCTTTCAAATTTTCGCACTTAATATTTGTTGATGATCTCCTAATCTTTGGTAAGGGATCGAAGCCGTCTATGCAAGTTGTTTCTAATGTCCTTTCGGAGTTTTCGAAAACCTCAGATTTATCAATCAATATAGGTAATTCTAGTATTTATTTTGGTAGTGCGACTCCTATTGAGGAATAATCTATTGCGGAATTGTTTGGTTTCCCTATTAGCTCTTGGCCAATTAAATTCCTTGGTATTCCTCTGGCGTGTAAAGATTACAAAATTATTAGTATCAACTTCTAGTTGACGCGATCTCGGGTTGTATTAAAAGATGGAGTAATAGTTTATCGTCTTTAGCTAGACAAGCGGAATTAATTCGCTCGGTTATTGAAGGTGTTGAAAATTATTGGTTGCAGGTAATACCTATTCCGGTGGCGGTAGTTGATAGACTTACCCGTATCATTCGTCATTTTATTTGGGGTGATAACTCGAACCCCGTAGCTTGACAAGTAGTATGTCGACCGTTTAATGAGGGCGGGTTAGGTATTAGAGATTTAAAGACTTGGAATAAAGCTTTGCTACTTAAGACCTTATGAAATATCTTTGATAAGTCTGACACTCTATAGATAAAGTGGGTGCACGGGGAATACCTTAGGGGTAACGATGTTTGGACAGACATTTGCTCTACCCTAGAGTTGGGGTTATTTAAAAATATTTTTCTTTTGCGCGATATTCTCTTGGATCATTGTGCAGATAATGGTGTTGAAGCTGGCTCACTTCTATCTTCTTGGTGGTAGAGGTGTTGCTAAAGCTTATGAATTCCTACTTATTAAAGGATTAAAGAATTATTGACATTGTAATATTTGGAAATCGTTTATCCCCATAATTTTCGTGCACTCTTTGGTTTGCATTTCAGGGTCGTTTAAAAACTAGGGATCATTTGTATTTCTTGGGTGATGATGTTTCGATGGAGTGTGTTCTCTGTCGTCGTGTTGATGAATCTAATATGCACTTGTTTTTTAGTTGTTATTTTTCATGTGCAGTATGGACAAGTAATTACGACTGGCTTAGCTTGCAACATAGGCCAAGGACGTTAGGTGGTTCGCTCAAGTGGTGTATTCGGGAACGAGTCAATTCAAGGGTGGCGAAGAAGGCTCGGCGGCGGGTTGCGTTGGCAGCTATATGCAATCACCTATGGATGGCCCGTAATTAGTGTATTTTCGATGATGAAACTCCTTTCGTTTCGACTGTGTTACGGCGGATTAAAGAAGATGTGTTCAAGATTTTATATTCTTGTTTTCCTATAGCTGTTGTAGTTTCGCATATGGGGACTAATTGCCCTAAGTAGTACTTTGTACGTAGGGTGGTTGCTTTGTTACGAGTTTGACTTATGGAGAGCTGGTCACTCTATCTGAATACTAGTCTTTTTAGGCTATTGTATGGACCCTTGGGTATGCCCGAGTAATTTTGTACCGCCTCGAGCCATAGTTGGTTTTCTTTTATGTTATTTTATTTTGAAGGTTCTACACAAATTAAAATAAGAGTTCTAAATTATGATATTACATATAAATTATTACATCTTAAAAAATGACATTATATTATATTCATATAAAATGAAAGTAATTTAATCTAACTTAATTTTTTTTTTCATTATTCATGTATAAGATGTAAATATAATATAAACATTTTATAATTAATGTAATGCGAAGATTAATATATAGTAGAATTTACTTTATAATAATTATTATATTAACTACAAATTTTAAACTCACTATGAAAAATGCGAATTGAATTACTCTCCCCGGGGAGGCGGTGCGACGCGCAGGTAACAAATGTTTGTGTAGTGGCATGATCAAAACCCCATTCCCCAAATTCATCTACCGAAGTTTTCCGGCGACGCGATTCGTATTCCTCTTTCCGGTTCGTTCCCGGGTGTTGTGAATGTGCCGAATGTGGGCCATGTTTCCAAAAACTTGCAAATTGGCGATGGGTTCGTTGAGAATTATTCGTTGATTAGTGGGAAGGTTCAGAATTGAGTGTAATTGTGCAGAGAAAACGTAATGTACGCTACGTTTAATCCGTTTCAGTTTTTGAATTTTAAAGCGGGCGGCGAAATAATTGTTTTCGGGGGGTTTTGTTAGATGAGGAGCATTGAACGGTTGCCCGAGAACACTCGAAGCACGGTGCGGTCCGGTGTAGTGGTGTGTGACTTGACGAGGATTGTTGAGGAGTTAATAGTTAACAGTCTCGAAGCAGGTGCTACAGAGGTAATTTTGTTGGTACAGTTTATTTCGCGATGGCCTCTTCAATTTTTGTTAGCCGGTTTCCAAAGTTAAAAAGACTTTTTTAGCTGTTCGATGTAAAGAATGAGCTCCATGGCGTTTAGAGGAGTGGGTTATGGGAGAAATGGGTGCTTATTAAGTTTCAGCTGCACTTCTTGGTTGTGTGTTGGTTTACTTCAATGTTATGAATAAACAAGAAAGGGATTTGATTACGATGCGTGTTATTCTTGTATCTATCCTTTTTTTTTTTTTTGTGAATGTTATTATATGCATTTGCAAAGGAAGTGGTTAATTGACCACGAGCATTATGGTAAAAGAATAAAGATTTTTGTTTACTCTCAAATCCTAACTATGATTGCTTCAATAGGTTTCCGTGTCAGTCGGGGTTGGTAGCTCCTATCTCAAAGTCGTGGATAATGGTAAGTCCATTTTCATATTTTGGGTGTATTTCGTTGAAGGCTACTGATGAGTAGCAAATGAGTGAAGGTTTACATGGACAGAGAGTTTCACATTTGGATGCATGTTCTCTTTGAAGGCTATTTCAGTTGATTTTGTTTTCATTTCCTCTCAAATAGCGGCAAGAGCTAAAAAAATATTCAAATTTAAGATATTTCTTATATTCTTGAAGATTGATCTGTGATTCTGCCTCATTCATTAACATATTTTGCAGGATCCGGAATCACGCGAGATGGATTGGTGTGGTTAGGAGAACGATATGGTATTTGATTAATATATTGATTTCCTCTTTGTTTTTTGCTTGCATTTGGGTGACAATGTATGTGGATTGTATCCTTATTATGTTGATCAGTCCGTTAAGTTCCAGCGGTTTCTGATTCATTAAGGAACGTTAGATGTGTATTTGAATCTAATTTGTTAAGCTCAAACACAATACTCACAAACACAGTAAGGATCCAACTCTGATGAAAGTTCGATCTAACTGACATGATAAAGATTCAATAAGAATCTAATTTGATAAACACAATATCCGATACAAATAAAAATAATAAAATTGCGATAATGATTCGATGTGATTAATATGATAAATAAATAATTTATACAATAATAACATCTAAATTAAATAAAGTTGCGATAGTATAAATAATAAATTTCAAATTTGATAATTATTAAATAACTGATGAAAATAAAGTAAAATGCTTTTTATTAGTTTGTTAATGGATATCCCTATCCATTTGATTAATAGATTTCAACATGAAAATTTTGTGCTTAATGTCTTGATTTGATGAGGATCTGAATTCAATAACCCTTGGTCTAAACCCATTATTATTGTGCAGATTTGTGTCAAATATTATTTTGTGTCAAAAGTTGTATGCCCTAGCTTGCACCTATGATTTTTACTTGAGTAAGTTTAGCGAAAAGAACTAGTTGTTACTATGAAATGTCTTATGAAAGCATACCAGCTGGGGGTGTTGAAAGAGGTAAAGTGTGTTCCCCCTATATTGGATAAGAATTTCAATTTTGCTACCAATTACTTATTAATCTTTATAAAGTATTTTTCGAAAGCCATCTTTAAAAGTTTTCTTACTTAGTCTTGGTTGGTCCCTTGACTAAATTTTTTTTTGGTCATTTCTTTTGCAATAGTAACTTCAAAAGTAGACCACTTGGCTCTGGTGGATGCTGGTGCTGAAAACCTTGACTATCATGGAGAAGCTTTGTGCTCGATATCTGATGTTGCTTTGTTGGAGATTGTGACAAAAGCACGTGGAAAACCGAATGGATACAGAAAAATACTAAAAGTACATGGATCATCCTGCTGTCTTATGTGCACTTCTGTTTCCTAGTCCATGTTCAACTTTTACTTTTGTTCAATTGCATGCTATTCTTTTGCAGGAAAGCAAGTGTTTGTTCCTCGGTATCAATAATGATAGACAAGATGTGGGAACTACAGGTAGTCCTTCTCATTGTTTATCATCATTAGCAGCTGAATAAAATTATTAATTCAACGACTTAATATTGACAAATTTCTCCATATGCTGCAATATCTGCCAGCACTAATAATATAACCAATGTTGATATCGATTTGAATATCTTAATCAATTGGGCAAGGATGGGGGGCACTAAACAGTTTTATCTTCGTGGTCTTATATAGTTAAAATATAAGAATTGTGTCTCCCCTTCAAACCTCTGTTTTGTGAGGGAAGTCGAGTAGAAGAAAATTAAGTGACAAAACTTTGATACTTTGTTTAGCCAGCACTAATAATATTACCAATGTTGATATCGATTTGAATTTCTTAAGCAATTGGGCGACGAGGGGGGGGGGGGGCACTAAACAGTTTTATATTCGTGGTCTTATATAGTTAAAAAATGAGAATTGTGTCTCCCCTTCAAACCTCTTGTTTTGTGAGGGAAGTCGAGGAGAAGAAAATTAAGTAAAAAAACTTTGATACTTTGTTTAGGACCTTGCATATGATTGTTTAAGGAGGGGGGTAGTTAAAAATGTGAATTGTGTCTCCGTTCAAACCTCTGTTTTTGGAGGGAAGTTGAGGAGAAGAAAATTGAGTAGCAAACTTTTATATTTTGTAAAGGAGGACCTTGTATATGATATGTTCCAACTTGCGGGCTTTTTCTCCCCCAAAGTGCGAGATGGACACAATCAATTTCTCCAATTCACTTTCCTAAACTAAAGACTTCACATTGATTCTTCGAGGAGTCCTCTCCCTCAGAAAGCTCAATTGCAGCCTACTTGTTGCCATTTTGTTGCTTGTCTTTTAATAAAAACAGAGCCACCCCTATTCATGAAGAAATAAGCTAAAAGGACTACAAGTTATTTCCACATATCCAATGAAAATGTATCACAACATGTAGCATCTCAGGAAACAGTCCAAAAAACTCAGTGAAATGTTAACGCTCACTGCTTACAGCTTATTGAGAAATCAATTATATTATCTGTTTTCTTCTGCACACATTTTTCAAAAGGACTAACTTCCTTTCAATGTACTAACTAGGACATGAATTGTGTTTTGCACCTCAGTTTTGAGGTTCTTTGAACTCTAAATCTTCATTGTAGTTATTGCTTTCTATGTATTAGCCACTGATTTTTTTTTCATTTATTCTATCGGCTACCTTGACCTTTTCCTTGATTGCAGTCACCGTCCACGATATATTTTATAATCAGCCAGTTCGAAGAAAGCACATGCAATCCAGGTTGAGATGTTAAATGGAAATATACTTTATAGAAATTTAAATGATTTGCTCGCTTAGTAAATTTCGGTATAGCTGATGAGGGATTTACACTAACTCAGTATAGTTTTGATTCATGTATCTGAAACTGTAGCCCCAAGAAGGTGCTGGATTCAATCAAAATGAGTGTGCTTAGAATTGCCCTCGTCCATGTTAATGTGTTCTTCAGAGTTGTGGATGTGGAGAGGTATCATCTATCTTTCACCTTCTAGTTTATTATTCATTAATGTCTTTTTTGTTTCTATTGTTCTGTGACAAGGCCATGTGCTGGGGCCGTTTTCATGCTAGAGTTTCCTTCTCGAGCTCCCATTTTTAAGTTGCTGAGGTCAATTTTCACTTTTTAACCATTTAATGCAGCTTAGATGAGCTGCTTTGTGTTGGACCTTCATCTTCCCCGCTCCCAATACTTTCTACTTACTTCGGCATTGAAAGTTCATCTAGTTTCCACAAGCTGGTTCTCTCTGATGAGGATTTGAAGCTTTCTGGGTATATTTCTGAACCTCATGGAATCTTCTCTTTGAAGGTATGATATAACTCAGCTTCTTCACAAATACTTAACAGAGAAAGAAGCTTATTCTTTTATTAATGATTGATTATTGCTGCAGGCTATCCAGTATGTCTGTATCCATCTCTACGATGCCCCTTAAAGTTGTTAATTGGTGGAAGTATTACTCTAAAAACGTGAAATGTTTAGTCTTGTATTTCTTAATTTTCTATGCAGACATCAACTCCAGATTTATCTACAAGGGACCAATCCATAAACTAGTGAATAAGTTGGCTGCTAAATTTGATCCATCAACTTCCTGGCAGCTTGCCACCAGTTCCCAAAGGGAGAAGCAGAATAAGTATGACAAGTGTCCAGCTTTCATTCTGAATCTACAATGTCCAACATGTGCTTATGATATTATTGCTTCTGAGCGATCAAGGATCTCCGTTGAATTTAAGGTAGTCTATCCCGTTGTGGTATGACTTCATTAACTTGTTGCATCTAGAGTGAAATCTGTTTCATGCCTTCAGTGAGTTTAGTGATGCCTCTTTTTTTTTTTTTTTTTTCCCCCCCCTTTTCAACTCGTGTAAGAAGCAAAACCGACTTCATGATCTTATTCATGTTATTGTCAGATTCACAAATCTGGCAGGAGCTGTTAAAGTTTAAGATGGAGTTTCCATGAATGCTCCTAGCAATTTGGATACTTTAACTTTATAGCTGAACTCGGATTCATTTCTAGAGATGCCTTTTTCCATGAATCATATTGTTCTGGCTGTTTCACTGGATTTTTGCTTGATGAAATTTGTTCAAGATTTTAATTATATGTTGACAATCCTAGGATTCATTGTTTGTATTTGTTTCTCTGTATTAGGATTGGGCACCTGTACTTTCTCTCATCCAGGATGGTGTGATGCGGCTTTGGACCAAAAACATGCCTCATGGTAATTCACTATACTTCTGCTTCATACATGTGTATTAAAACTTAAAAGAATGTTTTTATTGTGCACGGTAGAGATTGACACACTGAATTCACCCAACAAAGCTTTTACCATAGCTATCGAGTACCAACAGCTTGGACTGATCTTTTTCTTCTTAAAAACTCATTCTTGGAAATTCTCGTATGTTAATCACAAATATGAAGTTGTAATCTCTTAAAGACTTAGGTTTATTCCTATTTGTATCATTTGTAATTCTCCTTGGTCCATTTGATTTCTAAATATTTCTGTTTACATCTTAAGATATGCTAGGAAATCTTGAAAGTAGAAAAAGAAGGTGCTGGAAACAGAACAGCCTTATTCCTCCAGATATTTGCTCCCCGAATTGGAAGAATCTGTGCAAAAACAAGGACAACACACTGGCTTTAGAAGAGACAGTATTTACATTTGGACAGTCTTGCAGAAAAGTTTCTGAGCTTAAAAAGCATGAGGTAGAGGCAGACTTATTATGTGACACTGACTACATAAGTCGAGCATGTGATGCATATCTGGTCGCTCAAGCAGGAATTGAGGAAAAAGGGATTAAAACCCATATGTCTCCTTGGAGTGTTTCCTCTCCAGTTCATGTGACAAGTACATATCGTAGAAATAAGAATGACCTATCTTCAGCTGTGGAGAACATCATACCTGCATACAATGAGACTGATAGATTGTCAATAGAGTGTGGAGGTTCCATTGATTGTCCTTTTCCTGGTGATGAGTACCAGGGTCACAGCATATCGTTTCTAAGGGGTTGCTCCTTTGAAAAAAGTTTGATGCAAGAGAGAAGATCACCTTCAAGGTATGAGCAATTTGAATTTGGACATGGGTGTGGAACTAAAAGAAGACGGCTTGATGGTTGTGATATCATGAAAGATGAAAACCTAGTTCTTTGTGAAGGAGATTTTCAGTGCAGTGCAGTGCAACCATTCCAGTACTCTCCAGGGACTAAATATGGCATGCATGGAATGTTGTTATCTCCTGTAAGGGACTTGGCGCAGTCATCTTTCCTAGAAAATACACTATCCGACTCTGAGCAATATTCGGGATCCACTTCTAGTTTGCAATCATTCAGAATTGGATATTCTCCTGTAACTACGAAGGAACTTACTAGAATCAAGTTTCGTGAAGATGATAATTATCCTATTGAGGAAAGTTCTTTTGAAGGTCACTCATTTGTTAAGGATGTTATACATGGATGCCCTACTCAGAGAGAAGTTCAAGATCTCAGACATACTCTTGAAGATACAAAATACAATTTGCTGCAGTACGACTGTTCCTTCATGAAATATCCCCCTTATACTGAGAGGGAAATTGGTGGAACTCAATGGGATGTTGAGAATTTGTTCTCTTTAAAGCCGTTTAAAAGATTTACAGATGCAGACTGGCCGCCATCGCCCTTTCTTGGTGAAGAAAGTTTCAAGAATTATTCAGGGGCATCATCATATGACGCCTCTTCAGATGAGTGTGAGCGTGGAATACAAAATGGTGGGAATGAGAGGATGATGCTCAACAGAAAGAAAAGCTTCACCAGAAGTCATTCAGCTCCACCATGTTACAGAGGGAAGAGAAGATTCTTGGATTTGACTGACACTTACTCTCTGTCCGCAAAAAACAATTTCCAAAACATCTCTGCTGGACATTCCTCCATGGGTTTGCTCTAAAGACCAACTTTTATTCATTAATTTAATTTCCTAACTTCAAGTATAGACCAGAAGTAGTGAATGGAAAACTAAATTTTGCAGTGCCTAGCAAGTCTAGCAATGGGCAGCTTGATTTTGAAACCATGAACTTGAAATGTTCAGATAAACCTCTTGGTCAATTCCACCCGTCTCAAATGAAAAATCCAGCCATTTCAGTGTTGGAAATGAAGCCGCAAAATGCAGCAGTTCGGAATAGAGGACCAAAAGATGACCAACTTATTGACATCGGGAATGTCAAATGTAAGTTTCTTTTTTATTAACAACCAGGCGGACTTATAGTCCCCATATGATTTTGCTTATTTTTAATAGTACAAACTAGAGTAGTGCTCATGTAATGTTCTTATAGGAATGATAATTGGCTTCATTAATTAAAATTTAATTATATGAAACATTTATGAATAAAGCATTATGATATATATTAGATATTAGTGTGTTTATGTGTAGATATGGATAATATAGTCCCCGTGTGATTCTGCGTACTTTTTATAATAAAAACTTGAGTAGCACTCATATAATGCTCATATAGGAATGATAATGGGCTCCATTTTTGAAAGTTAATTATATTAAACTTATATTAAAAAGCATTGTATAATATATTAGACATAATATGTGTGTACGTATGTAGATGCGGATAATATGTTAATAGTTAGCAGCAATAATTTTAGCAATGTATTAATGGATGGTGGACATATACTTCCTAAGTGCTTGCATTTTGGTGAGAAAAGTAAAGAATTTTAGTGTTTTGGCTTCTCCCATTTTATACTTACATTAGCCTTACCTGAACTTTTATATGAAAAAGGTTTTTAGTGCATTAATTCAGGAAGAATACAATCAAGTTCAGGTTTTTCAGGTTTGAATTTGAAGGAATTCCAGGGTTCCTTGGACTCTGGGTGGAAATGGCGGAATTGCTGTTTGCCCACTGCAGTTGAGTAACTTCATGATTTATCAAATTGTAAATCATATTTATTAGCACAGTTGCTTGCATCATGTTACAGTTTCTTTTACTTCTGACTCCAGTAAAATGAGTAATAATTTACCCTGCAGGGTACAAGAGGATCAGATATTAAAAAAGATCAGGATAGCATCCTTGACATCTTCTCTGATATCTTGCAACTTGATGGAGACTCCTTGGTCCCTAAATCCATCGAGAGGGCTTGCCTTGAGGATGCCAAAGTTCTTAATCAGGTGGATAAGAAATTCATTGCAGTTGTGGCTGGAAAAACACTTGCTCTAATTGACCAGGTTTGTTGCATTTTCAAAACAATTGAAGGTTTTGTTACAAGTTTTGAATACCTTTGGAGTTTATTTGTGTGAGCACTTGACTTTTTGTTTTTTGGTTTCCTTTTTGAATTGTATTTTTAGTACCTCTCTTGTTTTTCTTTCTAAAATGGCTTTCCTCCTACAATATTGGTTGAGTTTCAAATAATTACATATGTTGTTTAGTTGAATGCTGAACAATTTATGCTGGTTTAAAAAAGGAAACAGATGAAAAAAAATATAACGATTATACTGCGAGGTTAGTATTTCAGAGTATTTTTTTTCTTGGGCTATGTACTATTTTGCTGATATGGTATTATACAGCATAGCATTCCTTTTTCATAACATTACTTGTGTTTGTATAAAAACTTCCGAGGAAGTATTACATAGAGCATAAGCACTAGATATACATTGTTGTTTTGTACAAAAAACAAAAAACGAGTAAGGCTTTATGTGAACAGTTTTAAAACTAAAATGGAGCTGACCAACTTGTTGCTGGTTGTCGACAGCATGCTGCCGATGAAAGAATTAAACTGGAGGAATTACGTCATAATGTAAGTTTTTTGTTTATTGAGGTTATAAAAAGGTGTTTCCGGGTCAAAGTTTAGCTAGTCTGACTCATCTAGAGATAATCATCAGGTGTTGGCTGGTGCAATGAAAACGATCAAGTATCTGGATTCTGAGCATGAATTGGTAGGTGGTTCTGTATTACATGGCAAGTCATGAATTCATGATTTCTCTAGCTCAAACTTTGAATTACATTGGTAATTTATTTTGATGTTCATAAGTTGGATACAGGTCTTGCCTGAAGTTGGTTATCAATTACTTCACAATTATGCTGAGCAAATTAAGACTTGGGGTTGGATCTGCAATCTACATTCCCAGGACTCAAATTCCTTTACAAAGTAATGATCATCCTTGTCGAATATTTAATATATTTTAATTGCACAATTCTCATGGCTATTGTGCTTGCATCCTTGTAATAGTATCTGAATCCATAACCTCTATGTTACATGGGCTTCTTTTGTTGTATTGTTTTCTGATGGCCTATGGCATACTATATTCATCCTATTATGATTTTCAAAATGCAGAAATTTAGATTTTCTACACAGGCAGCCAACAGTTATCAAACTTCTTGCGGTAAACTTTTTTTCGAACTTGGCATGTTTTGATGTCTGCGTGCTTTTCATCTTTTATATCCTCTTACAATTAAGTTAGCTTTTTGAATGTGTTTAGGGTTTCAATGTTTGAGAACTTCCGAAAAAACTTCCCAGAAACATAACAGAAAAAAAATTCAAAGTTAATAATCACGCTTCTATAAAGTTTTAGCATGCACAATTTTATCTTTTAATTTATTTAGGCCTCTATTGTATAGGTGTTTTTCAGTGTTCTCTATAGGCAGCATCTTATATTCTTACTAATACTAATTGAAAAAATATTTTGAATGATCAGTTGTCTGATGAAATGCTTTATGAACTATAAAGCTTAATCCGGATAAACAAACTCTGATTAAAGACTCAAATCCATATTTTGAATAATATGATATTGGTATATTGGACTGGATTTTAAATCCTTATTTTTCACTTTTGCTAGTTTTGAGACATGGTTCCTTTTAAATCCAATCAGATATGGGATAGGAGACGAGAAAAAGAAAGAACTTCTAACATTGACACGAGTAACTTAGGAACACTACTCCACGATCCTAATACTCAAGGCCCAATCATGTGTTGTGCTTCTTGTTGATTTTACAGATCTTTCAATACCTTTGAGGACTTGGAACATTGTTTCTTCTTCTGTATCTTCAACTTAATAGCTTACACTTAGTATCGCAATTTTCTTGATGTCAAGTTCCTTCTCACTTTGACCAACACCATAAATTCGTTTCAGGTACCTTGCATTTTGGGTGTGACATTAAATGATATTGATCTCTTGGAATTCCTTCAACAGGTAAATTGTTTTTTCTCTACTTTTAGTACACCCATATCTTATCCAATTGCCTCATCTCTAGACCTCTTTTGCTTCAGCTTGCTGATACAGATGGGTCATCAACCACACCTCCCTCTGTTCATCGTGTGCTCAACAGCAAAGCATGCAGGGGTATTGACAAGCATCCATCCAATTCGCTACAATCTTACTCGTAGTTTCTGATGTCAACATCTCATCCCTTAAACGCAGGTGCAATTATGTTTGGTGACACATTGCTGCCTTCAGAATGTTCCCTCATTGTTCAGGAGCTGAAACGCACCGCACTTTGTTTCCAGGTAAGCTGATGCCAGTATATATATAGAAACAAGAATATAATGTTCGTGCGTTCACATCTTCGTCATCATCTTCTTCTTCGTCTTCCAGTGTGCTCATGGCCGACCAACAACCGTTCCTCTTGTCAACCTCGATGCCTTGCACAACAAAGCCGCGAGGCTTGGCCCGGATGAATCTTGGCATGGTTTACGGCAGCACAAGCTCAGTTTAAAGCGTAGTTCTCAGCGCTTAAGATCCGCTCTATCTTAGGTCAGTTACTTGTTGAAGAAAACATATATTTCATCAGTTAGGAAATCTCAGCTACTTATCGTAATACATACATAAACACATGGAAGAGTTTAGTCAAAATAGTAAATACATCCATTGTTAAGAATCCTATCATGTTGTAAAGAAGATTGAGGAAGTTCCACAGATTTAATGATATAATAAAGATTGAAGATCTTCACCATTCACCATTCATCAAATATAATGGATATGCTTGGGCCTGGTCTATGCACCTTTTCCACTTCAACTAGATGTATAGCATATTCAATCACACTAGTCAACATCCATCACTTTATGATAATGCAATTTCTTTATGGTTCAACTGCATTCATTTATTAGAAAGAAAATAAAATAAGATTCACACACACATGCCCAAGTGGCAAGTTTTCAAGTTTTATCGTAAGAGTATTCAGACTAAAAATATTTATGATGAAGTTGAAGTTGTATTGAATTTCTTCATGAATTCTTCCAATAGGGTATTTTTAATTAGGAATGAGTATTTGATTATTTCGGTCTGTTTTGCGTAGAAAAATAATTGAAATAAATTACTTTCTTGTACAATGGAACTGAATTATCAAAATTCTTATTTGGTTTTTGAATTCATATAAGGAAGTACCCATCTCCCCTATGTTATATGAGATCAAAATCCAGCCATTAGATTTAAATTTGAACGATCTTGATTTAATTTAAAAATAAAAAATTTCGGTGCATTATTTAATGAAATATGTTACGATATTTGGGTATAATAGTAATTTTTATACCAAGAGTTTTGTAATTAGCATGAAACATGTATCACATCCCTATTTTCTCTCTCCTTTAAAATTCTTATAAAACTTCATAACTCACTTAATTTAAATTATTTTTTCACATATTATATATCAAATTAAAGATAATTTAATTATTTTTCAAACTCAATCCCTATTACATATATTTCGAATAAGATAATCACATTAAAACTAAATAATATAATAGCTAAAATTAAATGATGTACTGTAATATAGACAATAATGTAATGACATATTATATTTACCTTATTTCGATTTTGTTCGTATAAAAAATTGGGAACAATCTTGATTTCACTGTTGCGTTTGTATTTTATAGATAAAAAAGGTGTCTAAGCGGTACATTATGTGTCGCTTGTGTATTATATTATTCATGTCAGTAGCAACAATGCAAAAATGGGTAACAAAAATGGATCACAACAAAAATAGAACGTAATGCATTAAATAGATAAAATGGGGTCTTAGTAATACATTATGTGTCGCTAAAGTGGTACATTATGTGACGCCTGCGCAAATACAGTGATAAATAAATTTGTAAAGATACCCAAAGGTAGTCAAACCCAGAGGAATTGTGCAACGAAAATATCCCATATACTAACTATAGTTTTAAGATTTATTGTTTGAGTAGATAGAAAATAGGGTTTTGGTTTTGGAAAATAAAGATAACAATGCAGGAATTTAAAGGGTTTTGAAAACAAATATAAAGAGATAAAGATTCTAGGGCAAATAATCATTCAGAAAACATGCAAGACAATCAACTCTACAATGGTGGGAAATCGAATAAAGTATTAAAATTCCTTGATTGGACAATTTTAACCTATGTTACTATCATGTGACTGTAAATGTTTTGCAATAATAATCAACCTCAATAAACACAAATTGAATCCCTACAATTAATTAATCTTCCTTTTGAGACATAAAATCAATCGTATTCAATTCATCTTCCTATTATTAATCTTCTCATCTCGGTCTTTCGATTAACAATTATGAACAAAGAATTAATTTCATCTCTCGATCCATCATCAATTCTAGATTCTATCAATTAAATCAGCTATTGAAACCATGCATTTTTGAGTTGATTAATCTAACATGCATACATGATTAATTACACATAGCCCTAGAACCCGCTCGGATTTCTAGCCACTCATGATGAATAGAAATCCAAGAAACATATTATTAAATTTCATAATATAAACTTACAATTAAAATAAAGGATGTTCAAGTCTTCAAACTCTAAAAACTGAATAATACTTAGAACAATGGCTGAATCCTCTCTAAACTCGAGCTAGATGAGTATTTATAGAGGTAGATGTGTATATATTGGGATCTAGGGCCAAAAATATGATTTAACCATAAAAATCTCGATTTTTTCTTTTTCTGGGTCGGTCTCGATCGACGCGGATCCCCTTGCGTGGTCGATGTGGACTTCATATCGGTCGAGACAGAGACCTTTCTCCCCCTTTCGATCCTTCTGCGTAGTCTCACGGTTTTGGCCATAACTTTCACTCCCAAATTCCGATTGACCCGATTCCAGTTGCATTAGAAAGCTAACTCAAAGATCTTTCCAATTCCGTGCTCCATTAGCTCAAATTCCAACTTTGGAAGAAGTCGTGACTATTTCTTTGAACATCTACTGCTTTCGGTACGGGTTTCCATTGAATTTGACCTAAAACCTGTAAAAACACACCATGGCAAGAATAATACCCTCTAAAATGCACTCATGCTCAAAATATATGAATAAACTAAATAAAAATAAATAAAACACTTGAAAACAATAAGATAAGTGAGTCAAAATCCGAGCTTATGAGCAAGCGAAAAAAAAGTAGGGAAGATTGTGAATAATGAAATTATGTTATGGAAAATATTCAAAGTCTATTTTAATTAGATTGATAAAAGACCATATAACCCTTAATGAATTAAGAATAAGGAAATATAAATTTAAAATCCCTACTTTGATAAAATATGAGGACCACAAGATCAAAAAAATAAATGGTTGAGATTTGACATCATATAACATTTGGGAGAAAGGTAACATATGATCACATCTCTATTCATATATATAGAGGTTAGATCATATGAGAATAGATGTTAATGTAAGAAATAAGAATAAATCTCATCCCTTGATTGCACAAGATTTGCGGTCATGTTTTAATAATTTTCGTTTTTATTTTATCCTCCGCGAACTTCATTGTTATATATTTAAGGGTATCATTGTCATTTACCTGTTTTAAATATCATAGTGTGTGCCCTAGTTTTACGATTGGGGCCTTGAGATTGAGGAGAGGCAACCGACGACGAGCGGTGTCCACAACCACCAGACTCCGATTCAGTACACAATGTCGCCGGGTTACGCAGTGCAACTGGCGCACATCCCACCGCCGGCAAAAGCAAACACCAATCTGATCTGAACTCCTATAAGCCTTGCTGCAGATGTGTGACGCGTTGGCCAATTTGAAGGTTTTTGGGCAATGGTATGTTGCAACCTTATTGATGAACAACTTCAGGGGGCAACCAAAAGATACGAGGATCTAAGCAAAGAGCAGGACTGTTTGGTTGAAATATTTTCTGAAGAGAGGCAGCAGCGTAACATGGAGGAGGAGAATTTGAGAAAGCAAATGAAGGTTTATACCATACATACCCTGCTTGCCTTATGCTTTTGTTGTTTAGCCGCACCTCATGGAAGCATTGTAGGAAGCATCAGATACCATCGAACAAATTTTGGATAAACAGACTTCTATTGGTAAATAAGAGCATATGTTTGGTTAGATCTCGTGAAGTTGTAAATGGGTAGGCGTAGTAGCAATTCCTTCCTTCATCGGGTCGAGGCTCCGAATATTTGTTTGATTCTGTGTGATTTGTGTTTCTTGCTGCTGCCTGCTGTGATTAGTTGGTGCAGAGGTGGTTTTGTTGCCTGCTCGCTGGTGCTCCTCGATTTGGCAGCTGTTTGTTGAGTTCTTTGGCTAAAATGATGAATAACTAAGATAAAATGAAGAATAACAAAGATAAAATGAAGAACTGCTAAGATAAAATGAAGAACTAACAATGATGTACAATTATATTGAATTTATTTTATAATGAACAACAATTGAGATAAAATGAAGAATAACCAAGATACAATGAAGAACTGCTAAGATAAAATGCATGTCACGTGTAACATCAAACTTCGCATCGAATTTATTTTATAATGAATCAAAATTGAGATAAAATAAAGTATAACTAAAATAAAATGAAGAATAGCTAAGATAAAATGCATGTTACATATAACATCAAAATTCACATCGAATTTATTTTATAATGAACAACAATTGAGATAAAATGAATAATAACTTACATAAAATGAAGAATTGCTAAGATAAAATGCATGTCATGTGTAACATCAAAATTCACATCGAATTTATTTTATAATGAACCTCAATTGAGATAAAATGAAGTATATAATACATAAAATAAACAAAATACAACTTTTGCGCGCTGATTCGTAATGACTATGTTGCCCTTTAATGAAGATAAAATGCCACGTTTTTTGTTGAAGCTTTTATGCAATCTGGATCGCTAATGTTGTCAAATTTATGGACGAAATTTATTCTCATTTATTACAATAAGGACTATTCGCACCAAATCAGTCCATATATATATATATATATATATATATATATATATATATATATATGGAGCGGATCCCTCCTCTATATAGGGAGGGAGCGGATCCGGTGAGAAAGTGAGAAAGATGCTTGATTGTGTTTATGAGGTTGTTTGATTGTATTCATGTCGTTGCTTGATTCCAATGTTGTTTGGTTATGTTTTAGTTGTTGCTTGATTGTGTTTTAGTTGTTGCTTGTTTGAATATCAACCATTGATTTTTTTTAAATCTAATGGACATGATTCATTCTTTTTTCTCACATGAGGATTTTTTTACATGATCCCTCCTCTCTATATATATATATATATAAATTCAATTATTTCACTCTGAAGAAAAATAACTGAACTGAAAATCAATTTAAAAAGAAGAAAATTGAAATAATCGAGTTAAAATAATGAAAATTTATTCAATTTAGTTTGATTTTTATTTTTCGATTTCTTGTATACCCCTATTTTTAATAGGAAATGTTTCCACAATCTTATTTAAAATATATGAAGCAACTTAAATACACTGGACCAGTGATCTAAAAATCAACTTAAAGATAAATTTAATTTATAACCATAATATATCTCATAAATATCCGCCGGAAAAAATCTTTAAAAAAAAAAGAAGAAAGAAATGAATTATATTTATAGACGAAAAATCAACGACCAACTACCTCTCATATTGATTCATATTTATTTCCACTGCAAAACCAAACTGTAGTGTGTGTGTTTTATGTTATCGCTCCCACCCACAATGGCAATTCTACGACCGTCCACCGCTGTTGCGATCGCCGTGATACCAGTTTTGGCAGCCGTGCTCCTCTACCGTTTGGACGAGTTCGACCCAGCTCCGGTGCCGGATCACGAGCTGACTCAGCTGAGCAGACCGGATTTGGTGGCCCCAAATCGAAACGACCGGTTGCTGCAGGGCTCAGAAAAAATCGGAGATGGGAAGTTGGTGGGGCCGGAGGAAATTGCGTATCACCCCCAAACTGGTGTTATATACACCGGCACGGCAGACGGCTGGATCGCCCGGGTAACTCTCAACGACTCCGCCGCCGACTCGGTGGTGGAGAACTGGGTCAACACCGGTGGCAGGCCGCTCGGAATCGTTCATGGACTCCACGGTGAAGTCATCGTCGCGGATGCTTACAAGGTAACGCATTCAACTTCCTTCAACCATGATATCACTTAGGGCTGTAAATGAATCAAATTATTTGAGCTACTCGAATTTCGATTCGATAAAAGCTTGTTTGAGTTCGTTTAGTAAAGCTTGTTTATTAAATAAACCCAACTTGAACATCAGAATATTCGACTGGTGAGCAGGTTCGTTAGCTAAAATTAATCAAAAAGATAAAATAATTACTTTTATAAAATAATATTTTGATGATTTAAGATTAACAGTATGATAAATCTTTCTAATAATGAAAACAAATTTAGAATTTGAACATGAATATGATATTATTTTGGGAATAAGTATTTTTTTTTCAAAATAATAATAAAAAGCTTAAATATATTCTAAATTTAGAAAGTTCGTTTAGGCTCGATAAAGTTCGTGAACATCAAAATATTCGATAAAAAAGCTCGAAGTTCGACTCGAAATTAAACGAGTCAAACTTAAGCACGACACTACTCGACTCGATTCGGTTTCGATTACACCCCTAATATCACCATAATCTATTTTGCTTTGTTTTAATTTGATACAATAGTATTTCGCTCGTGTCTTGCATGAAAATTTAACATTTTAAATTGTAATTAGTTTGTTTTAATATTTAAGATTGTGTTAATTATAATAATTTTTTTCTAAATAGTGTATATTTAACTTTCTTAAGTTATTAAATATTCTTAAATTTTAATAAAGATGTTTTTAGAGATGAATATTAAAAATTAGCTAAACTTTTTAAAAAAAATTGAATTAGCTTACATGTAGCTTGACTCAACGTATACGTGATGATTTTGCGTCTTTGAAATATCAAACAACTAAAAAATGATAAATAATTGATAGGAAGATATTTGAAGAATATGTCGGAATTTGGAAATTAGATAGAAAAATGAATTTTTAGTCAAATTCTGAGTTTAATGCGTTAGGCAAGCTTGACTAGCTAGACTGGCATTGCATGATAGAGTCTCTCTCTTTTTAGTTGTCAATTTTCATAACTAATTATATATAGAGAGATTTAATTCATCTCAATTTTTGATAGAAAAGTTAGTTTTGTTGTATTATACTATTATTAAACAATGCGTGTAGAATTATGATATTCATTCAGGGAAGCTCTTGGGTAGGGATGCCAATGAAGCCCGAAATCGATGGGTCGGCCCGAAACCAGTGGACTAAAATGCGGGTTAGGGTAAAAAATTTTCAACCCAAAATTATTTTTAACCGAACGGGTTGAACCCGACGGGTTGGCGGCCCGAACGGGCTGAGCCCGATGGGTTGCGGGTCGGCCCGTAGGTCCGACAATATTTAATAATATATTTAATAATTTATTATTTATTATTTCTAATATTATTTATATCCTACTATACCCATTAATTATATACCTAATTTCCTAGACCTAATTTTCCGTCACACAAAATCTCATCAATCTCTCCCAATGACGTAGTCCTTTACCCTCAAATCGAAAAATCTCTCATTTCTTCCTCTTTCACTGTCTTCCACTCGTCACTCTCCTAATTAGCGTACCTACTCATTTCTTCCTTTCAAGAACCTTTAGCCACTCGTTGTTATGTTCACCCAAGTAAAAGCTATATTTAATTTTTTAATCATTATTTTATCATTTTATACGTTGAGAAATGTACTTCTATTACTTAAATTAGTTGGTATATAAGGATTGATGTTTTTTTTTTTCTTTTCAAACTATGATTATCCACTTATCACTATTTTTTTGCAAAGATATTGATATTTGATGTCTTTTATTTATGTTGGTTCATCATTTTCATTTTTTTTATTTTGTTTTAGGGGTTGTTAAAATATTTTAAGAAAATCTTTACAAAAATAAACTCGTAAATATTGCCAACCCGACGGGTTAGCCCGAAAACCGGTGGGTTAGGGTTAGGTTCAAGAATTTTTAGCCCGATAAAAATTCAGCCCAATTCAACCCGGACCGAATAGCCCGTAGCCCGATAGGGTTAGCCCGAAACCCGACGGGTTAGCCCGATTGACATCCCTACTCTTGGGTTAGGAGGTCTAAACGATTTAGGCGGATTTTATTCATTAACTCAAGCCCAAATTCATATAATATACCAGAATTAGGATTAATAAACCCTATTTGGGATGGGTCAACCCATTTGGGTAAGATAAAATCCGCCTAAACCGTTTAGGCCTGCCTAACGCAAGTTTTTACCATTCATTAAATATTCGAGAAGACGTTACAACAATTGCCTTTCATCCAAAATATCTCATTATCTCGATTCACTTAATTCCTAATCCACATTAAATAACATAATAAAGTCCAATGTTATCAGATAAAATAAAATTATTTTATATAAATATATTAATTTAAACTCACACAATTAAAAATTAATAGTGAAGCTCGAACTTATAATTTATTGGCCATTAAGACATTGTACTAGGAGTGAGCAAGAAATCGAAAAAATGAAAAACCGAACCGAATCGAATTTTTTTTGGATATTTTGGTTCGGTTATTTCTGTTTTCGGTTCAGTTATTTTTTTTCCGGACCGAAATAATCGAATAATCGAATTTATATATATGGAGTAATATATATATTTAAATTATTATATAATTATATTTTTAATATATATTATAAATATATTTTTAAATTTATATTAAAATTCGATTACAACCGAAAACCGAATAAAAATTTTGGTTCGGTTATTTCGGTAATTCGGTTCGATTCAATTACGTCAAATATAAATTCGATTATTTTGGTTCAATTATTTTACAGTCCAAAATCGAATTGAATAACCGAATACTCAACCTTATGTTGTACTTTGCTCATAAATATCTCTTTCTTTTTAATAAAAATGAAATAGACACTAATTAATAGCATCTCTATTAATCATCCAAATTGATTTTTCAGCTGCCACACGTTTATTTGACATTGGTTGCTTAGATCGATTATTAAAATAATAATTAATGATCAGTATTAAGGGTAATTCTCAATGGAGCCACAATTTTTCTAAACATAGCCTCCTAAAAGAATAAAAATTTGAATTATAATATATATTTACTATTTCACCCTTGTAGCCCCAATTTAATAAAAATAAATTTCTATCGCCAAAGCCATGTGCAGCCAACTCTTCTACTTCATTTTGTTTGATTCAGGCTTTCTACAGTCTACCTGACACACCCATCCCCCCTTAAAGAGAAAAAAAAAATGAAAAATAGTGATATTTTCTTTTTTGAGTTTTTGTTCCTTTCTCCGATTCGTGTGTTTAAAAATTTTGTAGATATTATTTTGTGTGAAGTATTTGTTAAATCACATTCTGATTATTCTTTTCGCAAGGATAATTATTAAGTTACTGTGTATTTTCTTCTCTTAAGAATGAAGGTTTATCTGCTACAGGAATGCTGCAAATTTCTTCATGATTTTTTTGAAGAAATTTTTTTTCATGATTTAAATTTACGGTTTAGAGGATGACTGGCTTATAGGAGTTTAGTTTAAGAAGTTCTCTTCGTATTCATTTCACCAATCGTCGAAGACAAATCATATCAATGGTAAGTGGGTTGGCAAGAATAGAAATATATTTTTTGAGTTTTAAATTAGATGAAAATGGGGCTACATTATATATTTAAAATTTGATTTTAATTATGTTTTAAATGGGGCTACAGGGCAAAATAGTAATACTATATTATAATTTAAATTTTTATTTTTCTAAGGGCCTGTGTTTAGCAAAAACATGGTTGCATTTAGAATCACCCAGTATTAATTATTGATAGGGATGGTTGAATAAAATATACCAAATATTTTTTTACCATACCATAGTCCATATATCATACTGAATTTCACTATATGTGAAAAATTAATATCATTATCACACCGAATTTCTCGGTACACCGTAGACTTTCGGTATGATACGTTGTATCGTTATTTTTTTTTTTAGTATACCATCATTATATAAAAAACTTTCGATATACTGCAATTTTTATGGTTATTTATTCTGAAAATTCAATAATACTACTATGAAGTGAGGAGGGAAGATATAATATAATAATATAATATCTTTGGTGCATGTTATACGGTAAATGTTACAATGGTCATAAATTTATTATGCTGCAAATTTCCCGATACGGTACGACACTTTACCAAAAGTTATAGTAAAATATTAAAAATTCGATATTTTTAGTATTTTTTCGATATATATAACACCAATGCAATTGTGTTGCAGGGTCTATTAAACATAAGTAAAGATGGAGTAATAGAATTATTGAGTGATGAGGCTGAAGGCCTGAAATTCAAGCTAACTGACGCCGTCGACATCGCCCCCGACGGCATGCTTTACTTCACCGATGCTTCCTACAAATACGATGTCGACAATGCCATGTCCGATGCAGTGGAAGGCCGACCTCACGGCAGACTCCTGAGCTACCATCCTTCAACGAAACAAACACGTGTTCTGGTGAAAGACCTCTACTTTGCAAATGGCGTTGCTGTCTCGGCTGATCACACCTCCGTCATCTTCTGCGAGACAGTAATGTCAGTTCCTTGCTCTTCTTCTTCTTCCTCTTCTTCTTTATATCTTCGGAGTTGTGAATTCAAATAATGGTGGAAACATGCAGGATGAGGTGCAGCAAGTACTACATACAAGGCCCCCGGGCAGGCTCGGTTGGGACGTTCGTCGAGAACCTGCCCGGAGCGCCGGATAACATCCACTACGACGGCCAAGGCCTATACTGGATCGCATTAGGCGTGGTACTATATATATACGTGACATGCATTGATTGAATAACCCGTAATTTATTCGTATTAATGCACATTTCTGATCACATCCTTTTTTTTATTTTTTATATAGGAATCGAGTTCTATTATATTGATGCTAAGATATCCCTGGATTCGGAAGGTGGCGGCGATGGTGGAGAAATATGTAATGCAGCTTAAAATGTATAAAAATGGAGGGGCTATCTCTGTTGATTTGGATGGAAAACCGACTGCACACTATTATGATCCCAAAATCAGCTTCTCTTCGAGCTGCAACAAGATTGGTAATCATTTGTACTTGGGTTCATTGCATAATCCTTACATTACTCGTCTCGACTTGGCTCGATATCCTGCACGATGACCGTGAGGCCCGCTCAATGGATGACTTACATGACCTCTTCCAGTGACATCCCATCATAAAATTAAGGGTTTCACTTCTCAGCGTCATTTTAATAATTATCTCGGAATTAATTAATTAATTTCGTTGTAGCTGAAAACTATTTTTAATTTTGATGGGAATCTCAATGGAAAATGTAGCTTATTCAGATCAATATTATAATATTGAGCTTGATTGAAATTAAATTTCTGCTTCCCTGTTTTGATAATTTAAATTCACCAATATTTATTATGCATGTTGTAAAAATATGTCATGGGAAAATTATGATATTCTTGGTTGCTTCAACCTATAGAGTGATGAATTCGATAAAACTTCTTTTGAACTCGTTTAATAAAGCTCGTTTATTAAATGAAGCAAATTTGTGCATCATAGTATTCAATTCGTAAGTAGACTCGTTAGCTAAAATTAGTAAGAAATATAAAATAATTATTTTTAAAAAAATAAAATTTTCACAATTTAAGAGTAACAATAATGACATATCTTTCTAGTAGTGAGAAAATTTAGAATTTGAGTATGAATATGATATTAATTTTGGAATAAATAATTTTTTTTCAAATAATAATGAATATATTAAATATATTCTAAATTTAGAAAATTTGTTTAGACTCGACTAAAACTCGATAAACTTCATGAACATCAAAGTATTCGTTAAAAAAACTCGAAGCTCGATTCAATAGTAAATGAGTCAAACTTTAAACAGGATATTACTTGATTCGACTCGTTTCGATTACACCCCTAATTAAGATTGAACTTGACTCAGCTCAAAATTATCCTTATCAACTATTTGTCGTTGTGTATGATATGCTTTCATTTCTATGCTTAATTTTTTTGGGTTGTGGATCTCTGCTAGCTCAAGGATTTTTTATAAGTCTATTTTATAAATTTCTTTTAAAAATCGTATGCTAATAATCAAATCTAACCATTCTAACTAGGCCTATCTTGCATAAATTGACAGAAAACAGCGATAAAATTGTTCAAATTAGTCAAGTTTGTTTGTTTTCATCTCTCATTACACAGACCTACATGTGTACATATTTCTATGAATAAATTAATGAAATGGGCCCAAAATAATAAATATCTCTTTCATTTTTCAAGATTTGAAGATATACTTTAAAATATTATCGATCTAGATAGGGGTATAATATATACGGTCTAAATTGGTCCGTTCGAGGAGTGAAGCATCGATCAAATTAAATAATACGATTTGGAGATTTTTTAAATTAAATCGATCAAATTAATTTTTCAAACCAAAACAATCAAACCATATTAAAATGGTTTGGTTTAACTGATTTGATGGATTTGGAACATTAATTTAATTTAAAAAAATTAAAATATCGAGCATTTTATATTTTCACCATAATTTGTTTGCGAAGGGAAAAAATTGGGCAGAAATTATTATATCCAGTACACACGTACCAAAATTTGATTTTAAAAATTAAATAGAGTAAAAATGAAATGAGAGTTGCAGTGATGATGAAGAGAAATGATGATAGCACAAATAACTGGGAGCCAATAAGTGTAAATATAAGAGGCGACCGATGAATGAAATGTGATATTAAATAATTTAAATTTATATTTTAAGAAACAAAGAAAGATTTTAAGAAATAATATACCTCTTAAAACTTATAACCTAACTTCACCACTATAATACATTATTATTTTATTATAATATATAATTTAAATATTATTAATGTACAATGGTCCAGTCTGGTCTAAATGATCAGTTTCACTATTCAAATCGTGGATCAAATCAAATGATCCTGCCGGATCCAATCGAAACGACCGATTTTTCTACTAACTTCCCAAATTATTTCGGTTCGGTCGACTTTGACGATTGGGACCAAACCATATTCACCCCTAGATTCAGGATCTGAAAGACAGTGTTAGGAATTATGTTGCAGTTCTAACCTTATTAATGATGTTTTGATGTGTCAAACACCACCAATTAGTAAGTCTCTAGCATAGATTAGTACGTACTTGTAATGTTCTATTTAGGATTTATTCAACTTGTAATTGGAGCTGATCACGACAAGTTTGGGAGAGAAACTGACTTCCAACTAGAAGTCAAGAAATTGACAATCAGCCAGGAGCGCTAAAACTGACAATCAGCTTAGGAGCATGCTTTTGAAGGTTGCTGACTTACACATCATCACCAACTGATGTTCACCAGAAAGGTGCTCACCAACAAATTGTCACAAGGGCGAATCCCGAACTCGCAAGTATAGACAAGTGTTTGCTTTTTGAAGACAATATTTAAGGTAAGGATAATTTAAAGTCTGCAGATACATCCTTAACACTTGTTTGTCCCACGAATCAACCAACAGAGAATTCCTCAGATTGGTACAAGGTCGTTCAGACAAAAGGTTGCATGTCTACATGTAACTGTCAGCAAAAGACGCAACATTTCAAGAAAAGAGAGACATTCGATTGGATGCATTCCTCGTGTCTGATAATGGCTACAATTCAAACCTTCAAGACTCCGTCTATAAATAAAGGAAGAGTTCAAATGAAGAAGGTTACTGAATCCATTAAAAGCACTGGAACTCTGCAAAAATCACGACTCAAAGCTTGCTAACATTCATGTTGTTTACTAGCTTTCTGTGCCTTATTGGACAGAAGACTCTTAGCTTTCTAGTTAGAGTTTACTTTGATTTTTTTTAATATTTAAGTAAGAAAATATCTTGGAGTAATCATTTCTTTAGTGGTAACTATTACGGGTTTTATCGCAAGCTCACAAGTTTCCGGGAAGAACTTAAAGTTCCAATGATTAGTTGAAGGTTGAATGGTGTGCCCACACGATAGATCTAAAGAGGTGAAGGTGACCAAAAGCTTGGCAAGTACGCTAGTGGGCTGACATACACAACATCTACTAGCTAGCAATAGACCCGCGTGCTACTTCTTTGTAACCTGAACAACATTTACTAGCTAGCAATAGACTGTGCTACTTCTTTATAACCTGAACAACATTTACTAGCTAGCAATAGACTGTGCTACTTCTTTATAACATGAAACTTAGTGGATTATCAGACTGCAAGTTTGAAGAAATGACGTAGGACAGTTGAAGTCCGTACCTCTATAAATTCTTTGTCATTTATTACTTTCTTTATTTATATTAAATTTAAAACTCAATTCTCAAATATTGGAGTATTGCTTGAAATAAAGTAGAAAGTCTCGCTAAATATTCCTACCCCTGGTGGTGTCAACTGCATTGAAATATTCCCTCCGTCCCGGCTGAATTGTCCCGGTGACTTTGGGCACAATAACCAAGGAGTGTGAGTGTAAAGTAAGTTGAGTGGGAATTAATATTTTATTGTTGAGTGTGAAAAAGTTGCTTTTTTAAGTAATGAGACAATTGAGGTGGGACGGACGAAAAAGGAAAGTGGGACAATTGAGGTGGGACGGAGGGAGTATAATTTATGTCAGTTTTACCAAAATTTCAATTAAATTATAAATTTTTATTACTTATTAAATAGTATTGATTAAAAATAAATAAAATAATAAATCTCAATTCTACATTAACAAGCACAAAATGTGGATGTAAATAATAATCCACAGTTACGGGATAAAAAACAAAGTAATGCATTAAATCATTTAAATTTAAGCTTGAAATCATGAATTGTGTTAAAATTACTTATTCCATGATCTCTTCACATTTTAATCTTATAAATAATGCAAAGTTGCGATTTTTTTTTTTGGAATAACTAAAATATGTACTTATATTTTGAAGAACAAATAGAATAGCACAATAGGAATGCTTCAATAATTTTTTCAAAGGTGGAAAGAGATCACATATTTTGCGTGTTTAGTTTTTATATTTACACGTAAGTTGTACAATTACATCTATTTGTATATAAAGTTTGTTATATCTTTTTTTATTAAGTTAGTTATAATTAATTCTTTTTCCATTTTAACCAAGCAAATTTTTATTTTTGCTTGTATCTATTTTTAAACAATTAGTTAATATGCATCCATATATAATACTACAAAAACATAGTACAAATCGAACAAACGAATTTATTGTGATTTACACAATTGGGCTACATCTACGGAGGTTGAATGGAAATTTTATTGCTATCGTTTGGAGAGAGATACAATCACATAAAAAGACAGAGAGCTCACAAAATTGTAGAGAAGAAGAGTGGAGAAGACCAGGGCCGGCCCTGAGGCCGTGCGGGAGGTGCGCCGTACCGGGGCCCCAAAAATATTGGGGCACCATTTTTATAGTATATGTTA
>JAPKLW010000017.1:1132415-1165502 GCA_026898455.1 Plectranthus barbatus | reverse complement strand
TCAGAATTTCAAATATCACAAAAATTCTCAATCCAAGACATGAAAGATCGTACAATTCTCAATCCAATATCATGTCATGGATTGAAAATTATTTGATATTTCAGGTTCTGGATTGACAAATTGAACTATCTTTTGGGTCCTAAGTCGACAATCCAAAAACATTATATATAAAAAAATTGTTCCGATATTTATTCTCATTATATGTATACATAAATTAGATTCTACTCTAAAAAATAAGTTTTTATGTTAAATAAAAATGAATTTGGTCCTTTTAAGTTTAGTTTGTTCATATTACCAGTTGAGATAAAATTTATAAATTTAAAAATAAAATTATATTAAGTATAATATATATAATAAAAAGGCATTTAAACATGAACAAATTCTATTCTGAACTATTGATTAATTTTAAATAAAGAGTGTTAACTTTATTAATATTTAATACAAAGTAAACTCTGGTAAAAATATTTATCTACTTATGGAAGAAAGTACTCTACATGTGTATTGTATATATTTTAGTTTATTACATATTTAAATAAAATATTCCATCTGACACACATAATGTATTTGCTATGGTTGGACCAAAAGAGTTCTAGATTCTCTCCTGCATTCAATGGGATTTTTATTACTGATTTTTTAAACTGGTGTATTTTTATATTATTATTTTATGATAATAAAATAAAATGAACAAAATTATATATGCTCCTAGCATTTATTTTGAAACACATTTAAAATATGTATCCATCAAATTTATATATCAATATGTTACAAATATAGGATTCCAATTTGCAAAATTAATCCATAAAGAAAAAGTATGCTCATTTTTTTAAAAATCTTTTAGAAAACCAATAACAAAACTAGTGAACATGTGATCATTTAAGAAAAGATGATATGAATGTAATTCTACTAAATCTTTTCTTCTTCTTATAAGATAAATATTATAATATAAAATATTAATAAATAAGTTAAAAAAGTATTATTAATGTATCAAATATTATTTTTGTCGAACCTTTTGTTATATAATATATATAGAGTTGTAATCATATGTGAACCACCTTCCACATGAGAAATAAGAACTAATCTTGATCTTTAATTTTTTATTCTGAATGGTCCAGATTTAGTGTTTAATTTTATTTTATTAATTAATAAAATTAATTTTTAATTACATTAAGGGTTTAATTGTAATTAATATATTCATATAACTACTTCCTAAAATATCTATTCCAATATTTGAAATCAAAATTATATACGTAAATTTTATGAATTTTCATTTACATTATTCGACATTCACCAGCACAACGATGTCAACTATGAAATAGAAGTTCGGCGACGGTGAGAGAAAATGCCGATTTGCGATTATTCTAATGGAGAATGATCCCTTGAACTTCTATAATTTTTAGATAATATACCTTTGCTTCTTGTCTTTTCGTTTTTCCGTAAAGTGAAATTTCGTTAGAACCTCTGATTTTGTAATCCCATATTTTCTGCCATTATTGCAGTATTATTGATTCTGGCTAGTTTTTGCTTGATTTTTGTATTTGGATCGGCGATGGCGGAGAATAGGAGACAGGGATCGGAGGACTGAGTCATTGATCCATAAAATCCTTGATATGATCTGATTTTTATTTTATTTGATAGGAAGTGGTGGAGATTTTGGATTAGCTTCCTTGTTGAGAAGATCGGAATCGAAAGCTCTGATTTGTTGTTATTTTTCCCCTAACAATCTGTACATGCGACCAATCGTAGGCTCTGTTTTGCGGAATTACAGTTATTCCGCCTGTAAACATGCATAAATAGAACATATTTATTGCAATAGAATGTATTTTTTTCATGTGGTTTTAGTATATAATTTTATTAAAAAAATATACAGTTATTCCGCCTGTAAACATGCATAAATAGAGCATATTTAATGCAATAGAATGTGTTTTTTTTTCTAGCATGAACAGCGGCAACGCGGTGGTTTTGGGGCCGCGACGCAGTGATTTTTTTACAAGCTTTTTTTTTATTCACGTGGATTTAGTGTATAATTTCATTAAAAAATATGCAGTTATTCCGCCTGTAAACATGCATAAATAGAGCATATTTATTGCAATATTTTATGAGTACTGTTTGTATTTGTCGCGTGATATTTCTGTCTTTTTCCTTGTCTTTAGTAAAGTTGTTACTATCACGAAATACGAAGTAATTACGCCTGTAATACTGCACATGATTTTCATAATAATAGCAATTATAGTAATTTGTTTTTTAAAAATTTAAATTTGTTTTTTTTTTGTAGTTGTATGGATTTGTGCATTAGATATTTAATTACTGCAAATAATTATATCATTTATTGCAACTAAATTGTATAAAAAATGCAATTTTTTATTGATAAACAAGTTGAATTTTATTTATGGTCTTTTAAAATTGCTTAATGTTTGAAATCCCAAAGAACATAAAAATTAATTTGAAATTCGAATATTTAGTGATCCAATCCCATAAAATTAGGAAATAAAAAAATATGGTTACTTGCAAGTTTACCACCTAAATTCAAGCTAAAAAAATTAGGGAAGGTCTTGGGTTAGGCAGCCTAAACGATTTAGGCGGGTTTTATCCATTAACTCAAGCCCAAACCCATATAATATACCCTAATTGGGATTAATAAACCCTAATTAGGATGGGTCAACCCATTTGGGTAGGATAAAATCCGCCTAAACCGTTTAGGCCTGCCTAACGCAAGTTTTTGCCAAAAAATTGTGGGTAAGATATGGTTATTTAATGCATAACTGCTCCTAAATTCAAGCTAAAAAAATCGTGGGTAAGACAGAACCAATCCCATTAAATTAGGAAGCAAATATAATTTAATTTTAAAATTTAGTATTTTAAAACTCAAATCCCACAAAATTAGGGGTGAAATTCGTGCATATATATTCTGATTTTTTTTATAAAAAAACCCACCTAATGCAACTTATTCCTCTTAATCATGCAACTTTTTTCTCTTAATAATGCAGCGAATTCGATTAAATTTTAAATGCAGCAACTGCCTTCCTTGATTTTTGAAATAAAAATCGTGGGGAGATTTAATTTATGGCTTAAAGACTGAAATGCCCTTATATTCAACTTTTTGTGTCTATATATGCAGCGAATTTTTTCAAATTTTTTTTTAAAATCTGATCCGTTTATTTAATTAATCAATGATCCAGATTTGGTCTTATTTCTTATCTGGGAGGTGGTTGTTACTATAACGCTCCCGAATATATATATATATATATATATATATATATATTATAAAACTGTCAATTTTAACCGAAATATCAATCGCAAAATTCTCTATGTCCAAAATGGTCGAACTTGATTGGTTAATGATCGATCTTTTTCCACTGAAAGAAAAAAAAGGCAACCGAATAGAATCAAAGCTTTTATTTTGTCGTCAAATTTAGATCAAAGAATATGTAGGGTCTGATTCCAATTTATTTAATTCAAGATTCATATTTTTACTATTTCACTACTTATTAAATAAAATAAAGTAGATGTAATAAACTGTTTTAAGTCTATGAAACAAGATTCTGATTAATATACGACATAATTAAAAATAGACATAGTAAAGTAGATATAAGAAGGTTTGGGTCTATTTTGGTGAAACTGAATCTAATTAAATAATCCATCAAATTTAATAGAATATGTTTTAACAGGAGCAGGCCTCAGCTTTCATAGAGGTTTGATTATATTTTTGTTAGATTTGTTGATGGGTAAAATTCTAGAAAAACATAAATAAAAAGAATAATATTTATGATGAGAAGAATAATGATTTTATTGCTGAATGATTTTGAAGGGAGGAAATTTGATTTCTTTTATAATGACGACAGATATATATTTATAGGAGAGAATCATAGATTTACAATGAAATATAATAAGATATCGCAAGATATATCCCAATCCCGTTTTCCCTAAGCAAATATATTTTTTCCCGCATAAATCTCGAATAGATATAGTCAAATCTCACCAAAATCGAAAACAAGATATGTGTAAGAATCCTTCCTTATCTGTTTGTCATAGACTCATAATGATGCTTCGAATGACAACTGTTGAGAATGGTTCGACCACTTGAGAATGGTGCCACCGCTTGAGAGTGTCTTGAGAGCTTCATAAAACCGGCCTTGGTTGGGTTTCCCAAGCTCCTCGCGGTGAAGCTCTTCGAAGTGAGGCTTCTTGAGGTGAAGCAGCTCGAGTAGAGCCCGCAGCTCCTGTCCTTAGCAGATTTTCAAGCTCTTGGACCGTTCATATTTGGACTGGACCTGGATCACAAGAGCAACTCGACCGACCATTCAAATAGGTCGACCGCGCGTCCGGATCGATGATAACTGAATCGTTGGACTTTGTTTTACCTAAAACCGGGCCGCATTTATTTGTAAATTTGCCAAAAATGAGAAAGATATTTTGGGCTCAACAAGATTAATTCTTAATATAATTTTTTTCTTCAAATATTTATATATATTCAGAATTTCGAAAATCTTGTGGGAGCGAACAAAGACGTATAGCCCCCGCCCATGGGTTTTAATTGAATATTTAATTAATGAGAACAATAAAGTTAGACAGAGACATGCCAAGTTGCCATGACTGTCGACTGAGATCAAGGTAAGAGAAACCGTAAAATTTGCCTTTGTTGACGCTTTCAATTCTTCAACGCTGTAATTAATTAATTTCTCCTTCAATATTTTATGGAACCTCTTTTCATACGTGCAAGAACAAGACTAATACAAAAGGATTTCTTTTTTTTTTAAATAATAATTTGAGTCATCTATCAGATAATCAGACTACTATTGAGTTAAGATTGGAATTTATTGTAAAATATTTAGAAAATATATAAAAACTGCTGCAATATTTGATCAAGTGAGAATACGTGTGACAAAGCCATATGATGTTAAAAGTCATGTAATATAAAATATAATTTGACTTCCTGTTGCATGTTCATGTTTCATTCTTCATTGACTCCCTCTCTCTCTCTCTCTAGAAGTGCTAATTCTTTATTAATTTTAAAGATTAATTTATGCCAGTTTACATAATTTTCAAGAACATAAAAACACTAATTAAAGGCACACGAAACCGACGTCTTTAATGAAGAGTTTCTTGTTATATTTAGTGTTTTTATCCAAATATGAATCTCATAGTAAAAAAAAATATCATCTTTTTTTTAATAGATCAAATGGGGCATCACCTTTTTTAGATATAAACATATTAAACTCTTGTTGATCAGCCCCAAGTTTGGATCTTGGTCATGTCATGAAAAGGCCATGAGCTTTATGTAGTAATACAAATCTTTTTCTTGAAAGTCAACTTTCATAGACAATAAAAAAAAAGAAGATAATAAAGCAAAAATAACTCCATTATTTTCTGCAAACTTAGGAATTTTTCTTACATAAACAACTTGAAAGATGAAAAAATCATTAAGCCCCCCTTCTCCGAAAATCTAGTGTGTGGGCTGTCGCGGCCAACTCCATCTACTTTTTTTCAAACTAATCTGCAAAACACGTATTTGTGGGTGTATAAATTCTTCGCTTTTTGTCTCTATCTTTTCATTCTCTTATAGAAAAGGAAGGTAGCAGTTGCCACTAAAAAGTCCGAGGGAAAAAGCAGCCCATATTTCTTCGGTAACTGAAAATCTGTGCAGAAATTGTAAAGGTCTCATATTTCTGACTGCTTGTAGTGTGTGTGGGTTACTATGGCCGGGGAGGCTGATAAAGGGGATAAAGAGAGAGATCTTCAGCAGACAGCAACATGGGCTGTTGCTGGTGTTTGTTTTGTGATTATCCTCATCTCTCTCGTCCTCGAAAAAATTCTCCACAAAGTCGGAACGGTAAGAAATCCGGCACCGTCGATCGTTTTCTCCTCGTTGACTTATTGGGTTTTGCTCCCATTTCTGGGCTGTCGGTTCATGTTGTTCAATTCCCACTTCTAGTTGTGCAAGATTGTTTCTTGAAATTTTTTTTTCTTCTTATCCGTTGAGGTTTGGCCTATTTGGGAATTTCCTTTTCTGGGATGCTAAGATTATTACAAGAAATGATATATTTTTTGTTTGAGTTTTGAAGATAATGCATAACGGTTGTGTTAAGGTGCCAATTTTCTTTATATTTATGGCTCTTGTGATGCTATATGACTCTGTCTACACTCTTTTGGTTGATGTAGGAAGCTATTTTTTCTTCATTTCTTAGAAATTCATTATCCCAATTTGTTTTGATATCTTTTGGTGGTTCTAATTCTGCAACTGCCAAAATTTGCAGTGGTTAACAGATAGGCATAAGAGAGCTCTTTATGAGGCACTGGAGAAGGTCAAAGCTGGTAAGATCATTGTTTCAATCACAGCCACCTCCTTTCCTTTTGACACACAAATTTACTTGGTTTATAACTTTGTTCTCTTCTTTTGCTGCAGAGTTGATGATTCTTGGATTCATCTCACTAACCCTTGTGTTCAGTCAATATTACATAGCTGAGATCTGCATACCCACTAGTGTTGCAGACACCATGTTGCCTTGTTCTCTTAAAGACTACAAGAATAAGGGAGAGAGCCGGCGCAGACTTTTGTCGTACGAACGCCGCGTTTTGGCTAGCAAAGTGTCTAGTTGCACAAAGGTAGCCATTGAAACTGGGATTGTATCTGCTTTTGCATTGTGAATTGTGGTAATTCTTGATGTGGATCATTTTAAAAATGTTCAGAAGGGGCGCGTGCCGATTATAACCGTGGATGGACTGCATCAAATACATATTCTTATATTCTTTTTAGCAGTCTTTCATGTGATTTACAGTGCTATCACCATGGCTCTCGGTAGACTTAAGGTACATTTGAATGTTTTCTTAAACCTTTTTATGTTTGTTGAGCCTTACATTTTAGTGTTTAGGCCAAGCAAAAGCAACTGTTTATTACTACCATTTACCCAAAAACTCGAATTATAAGCTTTGAACAAAAATGAGTTGGATGTTATGTTTATCTGATGTGTAGATTCGTGGCTGGAAACAATGGGAGCAGGAAACTTCAAGCCATGATTATGAGTTTTCTAATGGTATGTGCATCATTCTAAATACTCTGTTTGCTCGAATTTCAATAACCGCGGTGGCAAGCTTACCGGTTAGTGGTTACCATCAATCTTACCTGTTGACCAATGACCATACAGATCCTTCAAGATTCAGGCTTACTCATGAGACATCTTTTGTGAGAGCACACACTAGTTTCTGGACCAAGATACCTTTGTTTTTCTATATTGTGAGATTTAATCTTCATCTCTTCTTTCTTTTTTTATTACATAGCTTATGCTTATTCACATCTTGAGCATATCTTTCGCGCAGGGATGCTTTTTCCGGCAGTTCTTTAGGTCTGTCAACAAATCCGATTACCTGACTCTGCGCAATGGATTCATTTCCGTGAGTTCTCCTTTTCCGAGCATCTTTAACATTGACCGAAGTGATCAGCTCTATCTCTATCTCTCGTTTTCCTTTTACTAAAATCTTTACTCGTTGTGAAGGTTCATTTGGCTCCGGGAAGCAAGTTCAACTTCCAGAAATACATAAAAAGGTCTCTAGAAGATGACTTCAAGACTGTTGTGGGAGTGAGGTAAACTTTCTTGGACTTCTTGATTGAATGCATGGTTTATGGTAAGACTGATTTCGATCTCCACTCCTATACGATTTGCAGTCCCGTCTTGTGGGGATCTTTCGTGGTGTTCTTGCTCCTCAATGTTGATGGTATTTTCGAGCTCCCCATCAATATAACCTAAGGATTGGATTTCATTCTGTCTATCTCTTGACATATTCTTACCACCATTTCAGGATGGAGAGCTCTATTCTGGGCATCCTTAATTCCTGTGATTGTAAGATTCTTACCACTCATACAATCATTACATAACAAGAAAAAACAAACTGACTTAATCTTTGTTGTTGAATCAGATCATCTTAGCTGTTGGCACAAAGCTACAAGCTATTCTGACAAAAATGGCACTCGAGATCACGGAGAGACACGCGGTAGTCCAGGGCATACCCCTGGTTCAAGGCTCGGACAAGTATTTCTGGTTCGGCCGGCCTCAGCTGGTCCTGCATCTGATACATTTTGCATTGTTTCAGGTTTGGAAATTAGAAATCTTGCTAAGAATTAGTTGATGAGTATGCAATATGATGATTTGAATTCCATTCTTCTTTGCAGAATGCCTTCCAAATAACTTACTTTTTCTGGATTTGGGTAAGGATATGTTCCCCTCAACCTTGTCATCATTGAATGCAGCTTCTCTCACTAACTTTTCTTTTTTTTTTTTTGGGTTTGTGCAGTATGAGTTTGGGATAGATTCTTGCAAGCATGATAATCTTGGACTCGTGATTGCCAAAATCGGTGTGGGGTGAGTTGCATTACATTTGCATGATTTTACACATAGGATCCGATAATCCGACACGAATCCGCACTATAATAATGGATATGGATTGAGGCATCATTATTGGATCGGCACGATAAGAACACGAAAATTTTGGATCAGATTCGGATACGGATTTAACATTTTCCTTATGAGACCGGATACGGATTCTGCCTTAACGGATCGACACGATAAGAACCCGATCCGCACGAATTGCCACCCCTAATTACACTACATTTAACTCGAATACGGCTTCTCTCACTAACATCTGCTGGTTAACGTTATTACAGGTTGGCAGTGTTGTGTCTGTGCAGCTACATTACACTCCCTCTCTATGCTCTCATTGCTCAGGTAGTGTCTGATGTTTCTTTGCATGATTTTGTGTTTTTTTTTCTTTGATGATGAAGATTGTCAGCTAATTCTTGATTGGAAACCGAAACCATGCAGATGGGGTCGACCATGAAGAAGACTATCTTCGACGAGCAGACATCGAAGGCTCTCAAGAAGTGGCACATGGCCGTGAAGAAGAAGCACGGGCGGGGAGGGAAGTCCCCGACGCGAACGCTGGGCGGCAACGCCAGCCCGACGTCTTCGATGGGATCGCCGTTCCACCCCACGGGGGCGACGCTTCATCGCTTCAAGACCACCGGCCACTCCGGTCGGCAGTATCACGACGACGATGCATCTGATCTTGAAGATCCTTCGACGCCTCATCCACCTACGGCCAGCTTGATCATCCGATCCAATCCCGTGGTTCATGATCATGATCAAGATCACGAACATGATCACGATCATGATCATGAAGAACACGAGGTGGAGTTAGCTCCGGCGACTAGGAACGAAGACGACTTCTCGTTCGTGCGGCCGGCGCCGGCCAGCCAGAAGTGAGGAGGGTGGATGAGTTGATGTTTTCAAATCCTGCCTCCATTTTTTGGTAACAGACTTGTTTGCTCTGCTTGATTGTGTATTTATTTATTTAGGAAGCAATTGTGATTAGATATAAGCCATTTTTATGTACATTTTAATAAATATTGTCTTATTTTCAAAATTCTGATTGCATTTTTGTTCTTATTGAGCCAATTTTGGTGTGTGGAATGTTATCTTATATAAATAATGAGTTGGTTTCCTGAGAGATGGTCTCACCATTTTTTTATTGTAAGACGAATTTTAATACATCATTTCAATAAGTTAAATATATCATTTTATTTTTAAAAATTACATTATTTGCAACAAAAAAATACATCATTTGCAATAAAGAAACACATCATTTCATTAAATTCGTCTTACAATAAAATGGTGAGACATCATTTGCAATAAAAAATACATCATTTTATCAAATTCGTCTCATAATAAAAATGACGAGACCGTCTCATCTGAAAATTTGTCATAAATAATAGATTTACAAACGCACGGATGTGTAACAAATCTCCTTATTATCTTATTTTATAATATCAAAATATAATTAACAAAATTATATATTTAGTAATGGTTCAAATTTATATTTAAATTTATTTGTCAATATTATGTATCAATATAATTATAGTATAAATTATTCTCAATATGATTCACCCAAATATATATTTATGTAGGTTTAATAAAAGAAAAAAATAAAATAAAATAGATCAAACACAAAACTAAAAAAATACTAGTTTAATTTGCAAGATTAGCTCATAATATATTTGTACACATTATTTTAAAAAGATAGCAACTTAAATAAATTAATAAAAACATGATATAAGAAAACATGCATCAAATATAACTTTGTTGAAATACTTATTATTGTTTATGCATACTGTTGAGGTCGATAATGAATTCAAAACGGAAAAGGCCCGATAAGAGTTGATTCGGGAAATATGGGCTTGATTCATGAGTTTAGAGGCCCATCAGGAGAGATCGAAGTTTAGAATTCGAACCGTAAAAGAATCCGAACGACTGGCCTGCAATAAAAGAGAATTCAATTATGGAAGAATGGATCTTTTGCAACTTAATAATGGCATAAATTCGGCAGTAAAGTTCGGCGAGGATCGCGGAATTAAAGAAGGGAGCGTTGTCTGAAATGAGTATATATATTTCAGGAAAGACTCATTTTTAAAAAACGATAACAGGGAAAGAATAGGCATACTACAAATTTATAGCTCGATATAGTTCGATCCAATCTGAATTTACTTCGTTTCTGTTTAAATCGCTAAGCTTCATTCTGTTTCTTGTATCTGTTCAAATATTACCAGAAATAATACACCCGTCTTCCATTTGTGCACTTATTTATTTCCTTATTGAGATAATTTGTTCTTGGGCTCCTAATTCAACACAAAAATACCCACAACAATTTGGCGCCCACCGTGGGGCCCAAGAACAAGAGTTACACTAACACTTGCTGCAGAGATGGCGGAAGGCGGGAACCACGAACTAATCACTGATGGAGCCGTGCCTCCAACTGAAGGAATCACATCCTCCGGAGCAGGAAGAGGATTAAGTCACGGTCGGGGCTTGCAAGGAGGAACGGGCCGAGGACGCTCAACTACCGTCGGACGCGGGACAGATCAGTCTCACGGATCATTGGATGACATGAGGCGAGCCTTCAACGTGACACCACTTAACGAGCTGTCCTTTCCTCCGCCGCCGCCCTCGTTGATGCAAGACCCATATGTGTCCCAATTGATAAGCCAGGTTCAGGCGGCTCGAGGTGTGATGGAGAAGTTGGGGGCTCAAGTTGAGGCTGTAACCCAGAAATGCCAGGCCCTTGAGCAAGATAACCGACGGTCGAATCAGCTGGCGACCCAACCAATAGTGGAAGAGCCCGGGAGCACGAGTAGGGCCCGGGCGATGACGGCCCACGATCTTCAGGATGAATTCAATCGAACTGTCGAAGATGAGACTAACCTAAGAACGCCAGGAACCTTGAGAGGACCAAACTCAAATCTGGGGCAACCGACTTTAAATCGCGTAGAGGGATCGTCATTGACACAGTTGGAACGACGATTCGAGCAGCGCCTTAGCTATTTCGAGTCCTTGATCGCGAGGGTACCAGGTATGCCACCCCAGAGCGAACTATCCCGCGAGAAAGCTATGCAGAGTCTCCCTTTGCGCCAGAGCTCGCAGAAGCCGAGCTCCCAGATCGGTTCACTCCCCCAAGCTTTGCGCTCTATGATGGTACCACAGATCCAGAGAATCATGTGGCAGTCTATAAACAAAAGATGTTCGCGTTAGCAATCCCCAGCGCCCGACGCGAGGCTTGTATGTGCAAGAGTTTTGGGTCGAGCCTTACCGGACCAGCTTTACAGTGGTTCATTAGTTTACCAAGAGGATCGATCTCAACGTTCGCTGAGTTACATCAACTGTTCCTTCGGCAATATTCAAGCAGCCGGAAGTTGGATAAGCATCCGGATGATCTGTATGCCGTAATCCAAAATCCTGGAGAGTCACTAAGGGCGTATCTGTCTAGATTTAATAGAGAATTGGTGGCGGTGCCAAGCTGCCCTAACAGCATTGCGGTGCGAGCCTTTACCAAGGGTCTAGATGTTGACTCCGATCTATACCGAGAACTGTCAATTTACCCCTGCCAGACTATGGACGATGCACTTAATAGAGCATGGGCATTAATCAAATGGGAGGAGGATAAGCCCTACCGCAGAGCACCACGTGGTGAGGGACGGCCAGTAGTTGCGCGAGAGGAGCGTCGGCAGGAACAGCGTGATCGCCGGCCCATGCGGCCGCACCCGTACAGTCGTCCGTCTGGGAGCAGGCCACCCCATGTCAACACCTTGACCACCTGCATACCAGATTATACCCTCACCATCGAACCTGCGGAGTTGGTGCAAAGCGTGCTCCGCCAGATGCCAGACAAGGTGAAATGGCCACAGAAAATGAAAACTGATCCATCCATGAGGGACCCTAAGAAGTTCTGTGACTTCCATAGTGATCATGGCCATACTACGGCGGATTGTCGGGCTCTACGGTTGGAGGTTCTCGAGTTATTAAAAAATGAGATATTAACGGAGTTCTTATCAAACAGAGGGAAGAGGACTTGGATTCGAGAAAAGCAAACTACTCCAGCACAGGTCGAAGTAAATCGGCCCGATAAGCAACCGGCTCCCACTCAAACTATAAATTGCATAACCGAGGGCTCTGAGATTAGCGGAGCTACCAGATCGGCGGCTAAGAGAGCAAGGAGGCAGGTCCCCGGTAAGGTGTGGATGGCGCATGCCCCCGCGGCGCATACATCGATCGAATTCACGGAGAAAATGTTACAGAATCCGCCCATCCACACGACGATGCACTCGTTATCTCTTTACAGGTGTCGGACTGCCTTATCAAGCGGATTCTAGCGGATAATGGAAGTTTGACGAACATTCTCTTCCAGCACGCGGCAAAAGAGATGAAGGTCCCGGAGGAAAGAATAGTGCGAAATCGGACCCCCCTGATTGGATTTAATGGGGGGTGCAGATGACGGTAGGACCGTGACCTTACCCACCTATTGTGGAGGAGCTCGATACGATGTAGCATTCATGATCATCGATGCGCCCAACGCATACAACGCACTCCTAGGGCGTCCGTGGCTCCATCAACTTAGGGCGGTCCCTTCTACGTACCATCAGTTGGTCAAATTTTCGACTTCGGATGGAGTATGTACCATCAAAGGAGAGCAAAGTGTGGCTAAGGAATATTACTATGCAAGTTTTAAGGCACTGTGCTCACAGCAGCATTTCCCATCAGGACCGGTACGATCAACGATCGGGGAAACGGGAGGGTCGCTGGAGGTAGAACTTGACCCAACCGACCCTTCTAAAAAAGCAAACATTGGAAGTGAACTCGATCCCAAGGTCCAAGATGAACTTGTGAATTTCTTGACCAAAGAGCGCGCGGTGTTCGCTTGGTCGCACAAGGATATGGTCGGCATAGATCCGAGGGTAATGATCCATCAACTCCAAGTGGATCCAAGTGCAAGACCCATACAACAACGAAGGTGGAAATTCTCTTCGGAAAAGAATGATGTTGTAAACGAGGAAATTAAAAAATTACTGGAAATCAGATCCGTGAGGGAGGTGAAGTACCCAACTTGGTTAGCTAACGTCGTCGTAGTGAAAAAGAAAAATGGGAAGAATCGCGTATGCGTAGATTATACGGATTTAAACAAAGCTTGCTCGAAAGACCCGTACCCTTTACCGCACATAGATAGCATTGTGAACGCCACTGCGAGTCACGAGCTGCTAAGTTTTATGGACGCGTTTTCGGGTTACAATCAGATTATGATGCATCCAGGTGATCAAGAAAAAACCGCATTTATGACAAGAAGGGGAATTTAATGCTACAAGGTGATGCCCTTCGGACTTAAGAATGCAGGTTCGACCTACCAGTGCTTGGTGAATAAAATGTTCGAGCAACTCATTGGTAAAACCATGGAAGTCTATATTGACGACATGCTGGTAAAATCGGGAAAGGCCTTCGAAATTCTGAAGCGGTATAATATGAAGTTGAACCCTGCGAAGTGCACATTTGGAGTTGCATCGGGAAAGTTCTTAGGATATATGGTTACCAGTCGAGGGATAGAATCCGATCCAGTACAGATAAGTGCGATAAAGGATCTGGCGCATCAGCGAAGTCCAAAGGAGGTGCAAAAATTAACTGGGAGGTTGGCGGCGCTAAGTCGGTTCATATCAAGGTATTCTGATCGGACGCACAGTTTCTTCCGAGTCCTACGGTAGGGGAAAAATTTCGAGTGGACAGACGAGTGCGCAAAATCTTTTGAGCAGCTTAAGAGTCGAACCCTCCATTACTCTCCAAGGCTGAGCAGGGAGAACCGTTGTCATTATATTTATCGGTTTCGGACCATGCCCTTGGAGCTGTTTTAGTGAGAGAGCATCAAGGGAGGCAATATCCTGTTCATTACGCGAGTAAGCCCTTGCTCGCCACAGAGGGGAGGTATACTGCATTGGAAAAGTTGGCCTTAGCCTTAGTAGTCCTCGCGGAAGTTGAGACCGTATTTCGAAGCTCACCCGATCAAAGTAATTACGTCGTACCCACTTCGGAGTGTGTTCTCCAAACCCAGCTTGTCAGGGAGGTTGCTCAAGTGGGCAGTGCAAATCGGAGGTTTTGGGCTTGAGTTCGAACCGAGGACTATAATAAAGTCTCAAGCTCTAGCCGACTTTGTGGCAGAGTACTCTGCAAATTTACAGATCGAAGCCCAGAAAGAGGTCACGCAAATAGAAGCAGCCGAAATCGGACATGAACCGTGGGTCCTTCAGGTCGACGGCTCCAGTAATATAAGTGGAAATGGTGTTGGGCTAAAATTACAGAGTCTGTGGGGGGAGCAATTCGAGCGAGCAATCCGACTTAACTTCAATGTCACAAATAATGAGGCCGAATATGAGGCTCTCATAAGAGGGATGCAGTTGGCAAAGGAGTTGGGTGTGCAGCGTCTGCAAGTTCGAGGTGACTCGCAACTGGTAGTGTCTCAAGTAGATAATCAGTATCAAGTGAAGGAACCCCGGTTGTTGAAGTATTATGAGATGGCTCGGGCGATCAGTACATACTTCGACGATTTCGAGATAAGGCACGTACCCAGAGAAGAAAACGCAGAGGCTGATGCATTAGCAAATTTGGCTTCCTCTCAACAGGAAAGACGAGAGAAGGCCGCACCTGTAACGTGGGTAGATGAATCGGTTGTTCGAAATTATGAAGAGGTAAACGAGATACAACCGGTCGGGACTTGGATCGATCCCCTATTGCGATACATCGAAGATGGAGTACTTCCAAAGGAGAGAGCGGAAGCAACCCGTATAGCGCGAGCGGCTGCGAAGTATGTTATTTATAATGGTGAATTATATAGACGATCGTTGGAAGGACCCCTTCTAAAATGCGTTCCCGATGGAGCAATCCCTGTCGTCCTAATGGAAGTTCATGAAGGGGATTGTGGAAGCCATCAAGGAGCTCGAACTCTGGCTCATAAAGTAATATCGGCGGGGTTCTATTGGCCAACCTTGCGAAAAGATGCAAGGGAGTACGTGAGGAGCTGTGAAGCTTGTCAAAGGTTCGAAATAACAGTGCAAAGGCATGCAGAACCGCTCCATGCGACTGTGCCCATATGGCCCTTCATGGCGTGGGGAATGGAGATTGTGGGGAAACTCCCAAAAGGTGTGGGCCAGAAGGAATATCTGCTCGTCGCAACGAATTATTTCACGAAATGGGTTGAAGCAGAGGCGTTTCGTAATGTACGTGAGCCGGAGGTTATAAAGTTTCTTTGGACGAATATATTGTGTCGATTTGGAATACCAAAAGAGATCAGAACCGATAATGGAACGCAATTCACCGGTAGGAAAGTTCAGGAATTTTGTGATCGATATGGGATTAAATTAGGGGGCGTTTGGTATAAGTGTCGGAATCACTATGGGTATGAGTATGGGTATGGGTTTGATAGTAAAGGGAATGGGTATGGGTTTAAGCATTCCAATAAAGATGTTTGGTATATAAGATGGGTTTGTAATCATTTTAAATTATTTAAGTTCATATATTATGAAAAATAAATAAATAATACACAAATAATAATAATAATAATAATTAATTTGATAATAAAAATAAAATAATATTAAATATATATGAATAATAATATATAATTAAAATAATATTATATATTTATTTGAAATTATATTATTGTTAAATGACTAATTTAAAATAATTAATATAATTGTATTAATATTAAAATAATAATAATAATAGTATTAATAATATATAATTAAAATAATATTATATAATATATTTATTTGTTTATTTCACTATTATTACTAAATATAATAATAATATATAATTATAACAATATTTTATATTATAATTAATATATTTTTAAATAATTAGTATAATTTTATTAATATTATAATCATAATAGTATTCATAATATATAGTTCAAATAATATTACATAATATATTTTTTATCTATTTTACTAAATATAATAATATATAATTATAACAATATTTATATTATAATTAAGATTATATAATAATACATTTATATATTAATTATAATTTAATATATTATAATTATATAAATATATTAAGATTAGTAATATATAATTTTAAATTATATTATTAATATTATAATAATAATATTATTATTAATATATAATTAAAATAATATTTTATTTATTTATTTATATTACTAAATATAATAATTATATATAATTATAATAATATTTTATATTATAATTAAAATTATATAATAATGCATTTATATATTAATTATAATTTCATATAGTATCATAATTACTATAATGTTTTATAATGATATCATAATTATATAATTATATTAAGATTATTAATATATAATTTTAAATTATATATATGTATAATTATTATAATATATTTGCTAATATTAATAAAATATAATTATAATAATATTTTATATTATAATTAAGATTATATAATAATATATTTATATATTAATTATAATTTTATATAACATCATAATTAATATAATATTTTATAGTAATATTATTATTATTATATTTTTAATTACTAATCTAATATTATTATCTTAATACTAATATTATAGGAATTAAAAATTAAAATATAAAAAACAAATTTAGGCATAAAATTTGGGAATGGAATCAAACCCACCAAATTATGGGGGAAGGGGGATTCCCAAGTTTTTGGGAATCAACTCATTCCCACGGGAATGATACCCGATAACCAAACTGTGGGTTTCGGAATCATTCCATTCCCCGATTCCGAAACCCACCAACCAAACACCCCCTTAGTCTTTTCAACGCCGCGTTATCCGGAAGCAAATGGGCAAGCAGAGTCATCCAATAAAACCATTATGGCTACGATGAAGAAAAGGTTGCATGCACTTAAAACCGGATGGGTCGATGAGCTCCCAGGAGTACTCTGGTCATATCAAACCACCCCACGTGTTGCAACTGGGAGTACTCCCTTTGCGTTAGCATATGGGGAAGAGGCAGTTATACCTGTTGAAACAAGGGCGAAGAATTTACGAGTCGAATTGTGTGATGAAATATGCAATAGTGATAAGTTGATTAAAAATCTGGAGTTGATAGATGAACGTAGGGATCGGGCCTTGATGATGATGGCCCAGAGGAGATCGCAAGTCGAAAGGATTTACAATCGAAAGCTCAGGCTGCGGACCTTTCAAGAGGGAGATTGGGTGTTGCGGAGAGTATTTCAGAATACTAAAGATAAGAGTGTGGGGAAGCTCGCGCTGACCTGGGAAGGGCCGTATAAAGTGACACGGGTGGTCGGACGAGGCGCATATCATCTGGAGGATTATGATGGTCGGGAGATCGTTAACAGCTGGAACGTGAGACATCTAAAGAAATACTATTTCTAAGTATAGTAAATCAATAGGGCAACGTTGGTATCATGGAGTTTGAATATGGGCCAGATAAGTATATTCTATCCTGTCTATTTCCTATGTTTTATTTTGTTATTATCCGTACTAACTTGAGCGTCGGAGGGGCGATGCTGTATCTCGTGGTTCTCTGCGCAGGAATATGATGTGAATAAAGAAACTATGAAAAACGTATTGTTATTCAAGGAAAAGCGATTATCCATGGAAAAGCATAAAAAAGTAATCGAAATAAGAGTTTTTTGGATTCAGGATGCATATTGTTCAGTAAAAAGATAACTAATTCATTCGTCGGTGTTAGTCTGCTGTTGAGAACTGCCGCCCACCTCCCCGGTCTCCTGCTGCTTGGGGCTGCCAGAATCAGGATTCTGAATCTACTTCGGGGTCTCCTGCTCAGTCTGCTCCACCTCATCCAGTACGCTCAGGTCGATATCGGGGTATTGGGAAGATATCTTCCCTCTGATTTCCTGATCGACCTGTTCGGCGAGAGTCTGTAAGTACGGCATGTAAAGTACTCCCTCCGTCCCACTTCAATTGTCCACCTTTCCTTTTTTGTCTGTCCCATTTAATTGTATACTTACTTAAAATGGAAAAATAATACCCACTCACTAATAAAATACTAATTTCCTCTATCTCTACTCGCATTGATTATTGTGCCAAAAGCAAAGTGGACAATTCATATGGGACGGAGGGAGTATTAAGTATCCAGTAAAGTCAAATAATAGCAAAACGTAAAAGTAGAAAGAGAAGGCTTGGCAAGTGGATACCTCGTATGTCTCGGCGAAGTAAGGAGTCTGGATGATGGATTCAAAGTCGAGGCCCTCTCCAGATTTGAGGCGCGCGATCTCATCCTGGCAGCACTTCAGTTCAGCCTTATGCTCTTCTTCTTTGGGAATGAGTTGTTCGTGCATGGCTTTGAGCTGATTCCTCCTCTTTTGAATATCGCTGGAAAGCACAGCGATGTCAGCGTCATACTTCTGCTTCGAGCTCTCCAGTTTGCATTGACATGCTTTCAGCTCCGCCTCGGCGTTGTTCGCTTTCACAGCAAAAGAAGCGGCGTTGCCTTCGGCCTCATCCAGCTTCTCCTCTAAAGCTGCAGTCTTCTTCTTCTGAGTCTTGACCTCGCCCCGGAGCTTTAGAATCTCCTCGGCACATTTGTCTTCAAAGGCTTTGATCTCGCGGTGGATCTTATCGAACTCCATTGCGTCCTGCAACCAGCGCTTAGTGGGAAATAAAGAGAATAGAAAGGGAAAGCAGTGGAAAGGTTACCTCTAGCTGACGTTGTTCGAAGCGAGAAAGCTTGTTGAAGAGTGCCCCTGCCATAGGATCTTGGGGGGGAGGATTGAGCAGCAGTTTGCGAGCATGGACCAAGAATGAGTCCAACCTCGCATTTACCGGGGCTGTTTGCGATTTGGCCAGAGACCTCTCTAACTTCTCCTTAAGATCGGAATCCTTGTCTGAAGAACGGTGGCGACGGTCTGAGGATCCTCCTTCCTTCTCCTTCTTACGATCGGACTCTTTGCGTGAGGAGTCCGGCTGAGGAGTATGGCGAGTATCCTTGGGGACGTCGACGAACTTAACTGGAGGGGGAGGCGGAGTCGGGGGGTGATGGCTCGACGAGGTGGCAGGCCTCTTAGGGGGTTTTCTTCCCGACATTTTTGTTCGAGCTCCCCTCGAACCCTCTTCTTCTCCCGGAGGGCCTGTGCGACCTATTCAGCAGAAACTCCCCGGCCCTTCATGTTTTCAGGAAGGTCGTTGATATGGCAGTTGTGGTCGAGATAATGGTGAGCGGTCACAAATCGGCCAAGTTGCAGCTTGGGCCACTCCCGATCACTGATGCTGACGTCGTATGCACGATCGATCCGTGCCTGTTCGGAGGGAGTAAGGATCGTTCTTTTTCGCACTGTGAAAGAGATGTATTAGTACATGAACAATTAACAAATACACTCATAAAAAGAGGACCCACTTATTGGAGTCCCGCCATGGCTGATGAACTCAGGATGCGAAGAATTAAGTTTGAGGAAGAAGAAGGTGTTCCACCAATTGGGTGAGTTCGTCGGGGGCTTCTGAACTAACGGCGTTCGTCCTGTCTTCCATCTAGTAAAGTAAAAATAATGTTTGTCCCGACATTGGTTCATCCTATACATGTAATGCCATTCTCGAACTGTGGGGAGACCTAATCCTAGATCCATCCAGACTAGGAACACTCCGACTAAGTGACACCAGTTGTTAGAAGCCAGTTGAAAAGGGGAAATGTTGTATGAGGCGAGGACCTCACTGAAGAAAGGATGGATCGGGAGACCAACTCCGTTCTCCATGGCCGCAGTATAAAAAGCTGCGAAGCCAACTGGGGGATCGAAGCATCGGTGATTTTGTTTAGGACGGATGTAAGTGGCTCCCAAACATGGGACGGAGTCAGCTAAGGCGAGCATGTCGTCTTTAGTGATCGAGGAAATGGCCCCGAGGACCCTATGAGTGGAGCAGTCTTCCGGGAGTGTCCATTTGCCAATGACCGAGGGTTCAGGTGGTATGGCTGTTGATGGGATTCCGTTGGAAAGTTGGTGGCCCGGTCCGCTAGTTTCGGCAGTATTTGAGGTTCTCTCTAGACGACGGAAAGTCTCGGCAATAGGAGTGTCGTCTTCGGAATCAGATGATGATGGAGGTTCCTCGGGTGTTTCGTCGGGGACCTTCTCCTTCCCTGAACGACGCAAAGTTTCTGGTTCTTGAAAGATTAAGTCCCAATCTGGTTGAACGGCGTGAGTAATCGAGAGGTCCCTTTCGGGAGAAGGGGTGAAGGGTGGTGTAGGAATGTGAATATCAGAATCATGGGCCATGGTATTTCTAATCGGCAGCGAAATTGGCAGATGGGGCTAAAACCTAGTCGGAAAAAGAATAAGCGATCGGAGAAATCAGAATAAAAGCCTAGAAACCTAGTCTTAATGCGCGAAGGAAGAAGAAATAGGAGGCTATGGCAGTTAAAGAGCAAGAAAATTAATTGTGAAAAGATAAAAAGTGCGTTACCTGAATCTCAATCGGCGGATTCTCTGATCGGAGGAGGAAGACAAAGAAAGCGATGAGTGAGGATGGGGATAGTGATTCCTGAGAAAATGTTATAAAAAGGGGAGACCGTCCGACTTCCGGCAATTAGCCCTTGATTTATGCGAAAATTACGCAAATGCCATGGTAGGTTGGCGGGAAGTTTTGAAATATGTCTCGAAATGATAATGGTTTTAGTTTATCTCGAACTAACTATACTACGATAAAAAATAAAGCTCTATTTAGCTCATATTTCGCGAGTTTATTTCGATGAATTTGCAAAACCAGATGGCTTAAAGGCAGACCCCGAACTGTCTGAAATCTGCGTACTATGGATTCGGGCCATAGTCGCTGGCGTTCTTTGCTACTTTACGGAGCAGTACGAATTAGAAGATATCCCCACAGAGGAATTGATTCTTCGCGCCGAGAAGATATCCGAATGAGATATCTCATGAATCCGGATTCCTATAAAAAGGATCTGATGAGCCATACATTTGGAAATGATAATATTCTCGAACTAGGACTCGACTTACCAAGCTTCTTTTGGAAGTAACTTGACAAGTCGAGGGGGCTATTGTTGAGGTCGATAATGAATTCAAAACGGAAAAGGCCCGATAAGAGTTGATCCGGGAAATATGGGCTTGTTCCTGAGTTTAGAGGCCCATCAAGAGAGATCGAAATTTAGAATTCGAACCGTAAAAGAATCCGAACGGCTGGCCTGCAATAAAAGCGAATTCAATTATGGAAGAACGGATCTTTTGCAAATTAATAATGGCATAAATTCGGCAGTAAAGTTCGGCGAGGATCGCGGAATTAAAGAAGGGAGCGTTGTCTGAAATGAGTATATATATTTTAGGAAAGACTCATTTTTAAAACACGATAACAGGGAAAGAATAGGCATACTACAGATTTATAGCTCGATATAGTTCGATCCAATCTGAATTTACTTTGTTTCTGTTTAAATCGCTAAGCTTCATTCTGTTTCTTGTATCTGTTCAAATATTACCAGAAATAATACACCCGTCTTCCATTTGTGCACTTATTTATTTCCTTATTGAGATAATTTGTTCTTGGGCTCCTAATTCAACACAAAAATACCCACAACACATACAAAATGAAATAAAATTTAAAAAAATGAATTAATGTCAATATGATGTGATATTTTTTAGCAAAAAAGTTGCATATTTGTACTTATAGTGAACTTCTTTGTTTTAATACATTAGTACATTAAAGGATATCTATCAAGCTTATTTAGTTTAGTAAAAAAATAATAAAATATTTAATATTTTACAAAAAAAATCATACATAAAATATTTAATATATGAAAAACTATATTGCACGTTTTTTTTAAATCCCTTTAATATAGTAATTATTAAGTAAGTGCAAAATAATTGTTCCCACTTCTCTTTTAATCCAATTAATAGTATATTTTAGTTTTTATGTGTGTGTGTATATAGAACGATTAAAAATATATTTTTATAAAAAAAAATTATTAAGCAAATAAAACTATTTCTTATATTGAGCGAAAACAATGCTAAGTAGTTCTTTACTTTAATATATTACTCCCTCGTCCTACTTCAATTATCCTTTTTTCGTTTTTTGTCCGTCCCATTTAATTATCCTCTAACCTAAAATGGAAAATTATTACCCACTCACTAATAAAATACTTATTTCTTCTATCTCTACTCGCATTGATTATTGTGTCAAATCTCAAGGAGACAAATAAACCGGGACGGAAGGAGTAGTAGATATGAGTTGGATAAAATTCAAAATGGGATCGGATAATCCTTCAAGTTAGCTCAAAACTCAGTGAATTGGGAGCTTAATATTGAAGATACTTAAGTAAAACCCCCCAACATCTTAACTTTTTGAATGTGAATTTATATGAAAAACCATAAAAAAAATAAATTTATATGAAAAACCATTGAATGTGGGATTTTGCAGACAAACAAGTTTCTCTCTCCTACAGTCTACAGTTATCAAGATACTATAAAATCGTCACCCTTGACTTGAGACGATCGATATGATTCGCAAGAATCGCCCGTCATGTAAGAAAAGAGGCTCGACATCTGAGATTCAGTCCCTTGATTGTTTTGCACCGACGGCGAAGAACTCGGTGATGACTTCAAGCGGCATCCCTTTGGTTTCCGGGACTTTGAAGAAGACGAAGAACCAGGAGATGGTGCATACGACGGCGTACATGGAGAAGACGCCGGCCAGGCCGACTGAGTTGAGCATCACCGGGAGGCTGTAGGTGACGATGATGTCGCATATCCAGAACGTGAGGGCGCATATAGCAATGCAGAGCCCACGGACTCGAGTCGGGAATATCTCCGAGCAGAGGATGTTCGGGACTGGCCCGAACCCCATCACGAAGCTGCAGAAGTAGACGATGACGCTGAAGGTTGAGATCCATGCATGAGCCACTGACCCCAAGTGAAACACGTTTCCAAGAACCAGCATCACCAGCGTCAGCAGCAACACCGGCAGCGTCGAGAGGAGGAGACACCTGCAAAGGAATGAATGAATGAATGGAGTGTTGATTGAGTTGGTCTTGTGGTGAAGGGTGTGTTACATTCAGCATCACTACCTTCTGCCAGCAACGTCCATGAGCTTCATGGCGAAACCGATGCTGGGAAGCATCAGCAACGTCGTGACAGCGCTGATGAGAAGCGATGAAGACGTCGAGCTCAGGCCTAAATCCGACATGAGAACTCCCACACCGGCTTGTTCCAGAATTTGTGGGGTGTAGTAAAGAACTCCATTGATGCCAGAAAACTGTGGTTGAAGATGCAGAAGATGGTCAGTTCAAGAATGAAGTTTCAAGATTTCTTTAGTTATCATTCATCACTGGGCTATTGAGCTCTCCACCATGAAGCATAATGTCTACGGTGATTATAAAATTTAGGAGAATTGTCGAGTTAGGACCCAAAAAGATAGTTTATTATCGATTCGTGACCCAAAAGATGAATTCTCAATCCAGGATCTTAATTAAAAATCATACAATTCTCAATCCATGACGTGATATTGAGGTCCTGGATTGAGAATTTTATAATTTTACGGGTCGTGAATTGATAATTAAACTATCTTTCGACTCCTGAATTGATAATACTCATAAAATTTAGCATAAGGTATGGTACCTGCTGAAGAATTTGAAGTCCCACACCAACAACGAGAGCATGTTTGACTCCTGGCTCGAAAAGATCTCGCCAGCTCGGGCCATTGGCAGCAGCCGGAGGTTGCTTCTCAGTAGCCAGACCAATGGACTGATGGCTCGTAATATCGTCTGCACGAAGAACAGAGTGGCTCACAAGGGCAGCAGCATGAACTAACTCACCTTCAGCCGGTCCATCTGCACCAGAAATCGAAAGAACTGAGCCACGCCTCGATGCAGCAGCGCCGCCACCCTCTTGGTGCAAGTAGATCCTTTTAAGCCCTCCCGAACTCTTTTCATCCTTCCTGTACGCCAGTTGCCAACCGCCACCAATTCCGACGCTGCCAAGCTGCTCTCCGTGGTTATCCTTCTCAGCTTCCAGCAACGGACTCCTCAGGTTGTCGTCAGAATCATTCCCCGAACCATCGGACGCATGATCATCGTCCCTGTGGTGCACGTTTTCTTCGTCCCATTGATCATGCTTAACTTGGTTGTCTCCTACATTGAACATGCTGCCGAGCATGCTTCTCATGCTTCCCATTCCCATCTCCGGGAGCTTCTCGTGAACACTTCCAAAGAGAGTGACCATCGGATCCATTAGCATACTCCGGTTCATCACGCTTCCTTGTCGGGATGCCATTCCGAGAGTACTCTGCCCAGCGACAGGTTTGGCTATCCAGGACTGGCCCTCCTGAGCGCCATATAATTTGATGTGGTCTTTCACCTCTACATGATCTTCATTACCAGCAAGATCATTATCAGGACTAATAACGTATTCCTCGATCGATGTTTCGCCTCCGACATCCAGGCCCTCAACTAATAAAGCCATTTCACCTGTTGACAAAGACAGCACCCGAGAGAAGTGTCAGAACAATGTGCCCTGAGCAAAAAATGAAAAATGTTAATCACGAAAACCATGTAATTTCTCAGAATTATTCAGGAAAAACAACACAAAATTAAGAAATTATGTTCATACTTACATCTATCCATGAATGCATACATTTATATTGCTGGAAACATGAGGCACTTTGATCAAGTGAACTATGAGAGTATCTATCACTTTAACAGGACTACCAAAGCTCGACCGATGGGATCGTTTTGTTTTTTTCATCACGAAAGTACTAAGAACATGCTATGTTACACATGGGCGGATCTACGTATTTGGTAGGGGGCCGAGTTTTTAATTTTTTTTCGATTTTATAGTATAGTGATCCAAATTTTTATGACCTAGCCCCCTTGTCTGATAAGTTACGAAGAAGAAAAAGAGGCTGAAGATGAAGAAAAATATGGTATGAGGGGGCTGAGAATAAAGAAGAGCCAAAATAAATTTTCGGTTTAGCTCAACTAGATAATCTAGCACCCCTACCAAGAATTGATGTCACAACCACAGCAAGGGTGTGATCCATCCAAAGAGCTTTCACTGAGGAATATTAAGTTTAGATATTAACTCCTTTTATCTATGTTGATCTTTACTACCAAATTGGACATTCCTTCAAACTCGAGCATCGGGGAGTACTAGCTAACGTCCACCCTAGCAAGCCTAATGATCTATATTGCAAACTAGAATGTTAGAATGAATTCAACCCTGTTCGTAGCTCGACCAGGAAATGATCATTCGACTGCAACTTTGGCATCATAGGAACTCACTACACATAAACCTGATCAGACAAACTTAATCATAAACTAACTCTTGCATTTAGAAATCAGCTAGCAATGCAGTTTATCAGCATAAAACTTCATTCAAAGTTCTCCAGCAGTTAAAATCGAAATAGTAATTTACCCGAGACATCAACCCCTCCACGTAGCATCTGCAAGACTTTCTTGGCCTCTTTCATCTTTCCCTTACTCACCAGCCATCTTGGGGATTCGGGCAAGAAATACACTGCCAACGCGAAATAGATAACCGAAGGAATAGAAAGAACCCCGAGCATCAGTCTCCAGCTCGGTTCTTGCATCAACGACATCCCAAAGACCATGCAGTATGACAGAAACATTCCAGCAGAGCCAGTAAACTGAGGGAGGGTGTTCAGTAACCCTCTAATCTCTGGCGGAGCAGTCTCCGAGATATATACGGGAACAAGAGTGACAGCAAGGCCTATGCCAAAGCCATCCAACAGCCTTGCCAAAAGGAGCACATACACATTTGGAGCCCATAGCATCACCAGTCCACTCAGGAAATATAGAACAGATGAGATTATTAGCATTGGACGACGACCAAGCCCATCGGAGACTGGCCCGGAAAATGTAGTGATAACTGTTGCTCCAATAAGGGAGGTTGCAACAATAAGCCCTTCTATTGTAGGCTGGGTTTCCAAATGAAACTCCTTCTTGATGTAAAGCACAGATCCTAAAAAGAATAAAATGTGCTTATTATAGAGTCATTCAAGATCTTCAATGGATTTGACACAGCATACCTCTATTCATACAAATCAATATTTTCAAATTTAATTGCTTAAAAAAAAAAAGGGGGGGACAGAAACATCACAAGCTGAATGAGCAAATATACCTGCTATGGTAGCATTATCCCATCCTTGCAAAAAGTTACCAATGGCAGCCGCAATTGCAACAAACACAGCTCCCCTCATCCTTGCTGAATTCAAACTCTCTCACAAGATTGGGTCACAGACAAAACACTGAGAGATAGAGAGAGGGAGAGAGAGAGTGTGTCATGTTCATTCACATGAATAAATATCTTTCACATAAAGAAATTAATGCACATCAACAAACGAGTGAAAAAAGATTCCAACTTAGCACACAAAACCTACAAAAACTATCGACGTTACGCAACGAAGAGCAGAATTGAGAGAATATTCCATATCAGAATACCTTGAAATCAAAAGGGTCTAAACAATCCCATCAACGCAAAGCGATAGAACAGTACCCTCCTGCAGCATAGAAACAGCACATGCAATGCCACAAAAAGGCTAAGCCTTTATTATATATATATATATATAGAAGAAGATGGGAAAAGGGTGGGTTTGTAGCAAATACAGAGAGGGAAAGAGACAGAGCAAAAAAAAACTTCAATTAATTTTCACAAGCGAGGGAGGCAATGTTGATTGAGACAGAAGTAGACATGGCAAAACGTGAATAAGGGAGAACATAGAAAGAGAAAAGCAGTGATTTTGGGATCGTAAAACCAATTCAAATGGGAGATGGGTGGCGATCCAAGAACATGCCGCGCTGATCTCTGTGTGTTCACACGGACTCTATTTTGTTGCGAAAGATTATAGACCCTCAACAGATTTAGACGGCAAACACAAAATTTCGGTTTTTTTTTTTTTTTCTTTCACCTTTCTTCCTTGAATCTTACCTCGTATTAGTATAGCTGCAAGAATATGAGTCATCATTTTATGATATCATAAGTAGATTCATTAATATATATCACATGAATCATAGTTTTCCAAAGATATGAGATATTATATGACTATAATTAGGATTTGCATTCAATTCAAATCTATATAATATTAATGTTATAGTATTGATTAATTTTACCAATACGAACTAGAAATAGATAATTTGAGTGATACAAAAATTCTTTAGGGAGGTCTACAATATCAATTTAGCATGAAGTCCGTGGATTAATTCAATTAAGCTGAGCTAAAAGGTAGATTATGGTGAAATATTATGGTTCACAAAAGATTTAGTTCAAGATTGAATAGTCTGAGGCTCGATATGTTTAAAATGAGATTAAATGAGTTGGCCCGACTAATTATTTAATTAATATTTATTATCATAATTATATTATCAAAATTTACTTCTAATACTTAAAATCATATTTTCTTAATTTTTTTTCAACTTATGTACTTGTGTTTAGTTCATATAATTTTTAATTAATAATTTAATTCTTAAAATTTATTTAATCATGAAGTTAAAATATGTCAAATATTCATGGAATTATATAAAAAAATTAAATTAATGAATATGTAAAGAATGATATGTGTTTTGAATTATTTATAAAAGAAAATAAATATTTCTAATATATTTTATTATTTAGAAGATTAAAATAGAGGGAAAAGTATTTAGTGGTAAACAAAAACTTATAAAATATTGAAATTCAAAAACAAATCATTAAGCTTATTGATCTGATGGGCTAGCCCAAAAAAACGAAGGATTAAGATCGAAGTTTTTTATTCATAAAAATCTCAACTCAAACTGACTTAAATTGAATAATTCATAAATTAATAGGAATGATCCAAAATTCGATGGATTGGCCCATTGAATTCATAATCTCTTATATATTCACATTGCACATGGCACAATAAAATGACTATATATATTGCCAATTTATTGATGATCTAACTGAAAAACTGAACCGTTTCAATGGCGAAGGAAAAAGAAAATTTGGTCGTTAGTATTTTTAGCCGGTTGATCACCAAAATATTGACATGTGAAATACCGCAAGTGTACGGATCATATGTAGAAATTTGATGAGCAAGTTTTTGGCGCCGTTGCCGGGGACTATTGTTGATTTAGACTAGATATTAGTGAAGTGGAACTACTATTACTCTTTGCTTTTTTATTATTTTATTTTTTTTTTTTTTAGTAAAGATTGGTGGTTGAATTAGTTCTTGGTTTGTGTTTTACAGGTGGTATATGTTCACTAGGTCTAAAGGATTGGTTCTAGACCCTGTAAACCCAAAAATCGAAGCTACTTGTAGACGCCGGAATAGTCAAAGAAAACAACAACAAAAGGTGAAAATGGCGGAAAACAATCAACCAAATCAAGAAGCCATTGTGGAGGATTTGAGGGCGCAAGTTCAAACTCTAGCCGGGATAGTGTTGCGACAACAGGAGGAACGTGAAAGAAATGAGCAGGAAAAAGAAAGGTCAATTCAAGAGATGTTCCATCCAATGAACCACTATCAAGCGGGATTTGGAGTTGGAGTGAATGCAAACAATTTCGAAATCAAGCAGGGGCTAGTTCAGGTGGCCCAACAGAACATGTTTGGAGGTGGATCAACGGAAGATCCGAATGCTCACCTTATGAGTTTCTTGGATGTCTGTGATACAATCAAGATCAATGGAGTGTCGGAAGATGCAATTCGGCTAAGGTTATTCTCTTTCACTTTAAGAGATGTGGCTAAATTGTGGTTTATGTCTTTGGATAGGTCTTCTATTCGAACTTGGGACGATCTCATGTCTAAGTTCTTATATAAGTACTTCCCTCCAAGTAAGACTATCAAGCTTCAAAGTGAAATCACTCAATTCATGCAACTTAGTGATGAAAATCTATATGAAGCATGGGAGAGGTATAGGAACTTGTTGAGAAGATGTCCAAGGCATGGGTTCACAGAGGAACAACAAGTATGTCAATTCTACCGAGGGCTCAATTCTACTACAAAAGCTCTTGTCGATGCTTCGGCAGGTGGTGCTATTCTCAATCGAGGTGCAAAAGAGGCATTGAGGATCTTAGAAGATATGGCTATGAATAGCTATCAATGGCCCGGTGATAGACAAACCTTGAAGAAAACGGCTCAAGTGGAGACACAAGGTCAATTTGATGTTAAAGCTGAACTTGAAAAGTTAACTCGACAAGTGGCTTTAGCTTTGGCACCAAAGCAAGAAGTTCCAAGGTTGCTAGGAAGAGAACAACTAGCCTTGACAAATGGGCAAAACCAAGGAGGAGAGTTGTTACCTTTGATGAATGTTGCTCATGAGGAAACATTTCAAATGATACAATCCGAACCGATAGTGGAGCTACCGGAGGATGTACAATATGTGAATCAATATGTAGCTGGAAATAGCCAGAGCACAAATAAGCCATATTTCCCCTACAACAATCAAGGAAGAGATGTTTACAACCAAGGAGCAAACCAAAGATACAACAATCAAATAGTGAATCAAGGGTACAACAATCAAGGAGGAGGAGCCAATTATTTTCAAAATAATAGGAATCATCCAAATTTCTCTTATGCTAACCCACGCAATGCACTTACTCCACCCCCGGGATTCACGGTGTCTAATGGTGAGATTGTGGAGCCAAATAAGCCTACATTGGAAGAGATGTTGCAAGGGTTCATGAAGAGCCAAAATACAAGGGTGGAGAAGCTTGAGAATGAAGTAGGAGCAATTGGGAAGCATATGAAGATGATGGAGACGCATATTGGGCAATTGGCAAGTTCTTCCAATCCTCAACCAAATCCGGGAAAGTTTTCGAGCAAGACGGAGGTAAATCCTAAAGCCCAATGTCATGCCATTACTTTGAGAAGTGGATCAAGCTATGAGGGACCCAAAATGCCAAGTGAAGAGGATAATGAAGAAGCAAAGGAGAAGGATGACCAAGGAGTAGAAGTGGAGGGAACTTCTAGCAAGCCTCAAGTATCTCCTAAACCTATTCAAGAGGGAAACACATCAAATCCACCATTTCCTCAAAGATTGGCCAAGAAAAAGGAAGACTCAAAGTTTGCTCGATTTGTAGAGAATCTTAAGAAGGTCAACATCAACATTCCTTTGATCGAGGCTCTCCGCGAGATTCCCGGCTACATGAAGTTTTTGAGGAAGCTAATGACAGAGAAAAAGCCGGTAATCGAAGATCAAACTATTTCAATTCATGAACAATGTAGTCTTCTCTTGCAGAAACAGGTTCCAACAAAGAGGTCTGATCCGGGATGCTTCTCTATTCCGGTCGAGATTGGGGGAAAGGAGTTTAGGGATGTCCTTTGCGACACAGGTGCAAGTATCAACTTGATGTCATATTCGGTCTTCCAAAAGCTGCAGATAGGCGAGATGAGGCCAACCTCAATAACTCTTCAGATGGCTGATCGCTCAATTTCTCGACCAAGGGGAGTTGTAGAAGATGTTTTAATTCGTGTTGGTCATTTAATTTTTCCTGCTGATTTTGTTGTTTTGGATATGAAGGAACAGCATGGAATGCCAATGATCCTTGGAAGAGAGTTCTTGAGGACAAGTGGAGCCTTGATAGACTGCCGAGATGGAGAGATTACACTCCGAGGGAATGATAAGACGATCACCTTTGTGATCGACAAGAGTTTGAAGGAAGCTGCTTGCAATAACATCTCCACCGTTCATTGAGGAAGATGAAGAAGCAGCCGAGATCGAATGGGAGAGTGAAAACGGGATGGAAAAATTGCCAATTACACCATCCTCTTCCGAGTTCACCACTGTTATTCGTAATCAGATGGTCTACATGATCGATGCAAGGAGGCAGCGAGTCTGGACCCGACCTCCTTAGTGAAGGATCCTTATCGTCGAGCCACGACAATAACTAAGGCACTGCATGGGAAGTAACCCATTGTTTACTTGCTTTATTTCAAATTTTCTCAAATTTTTGTTTGCTGTTTTTATTATTAAAAAAAAAAAACGGAGCTCTGTTTCGATCGACACGAGGTGATCGACGGAGCACACTTCGACCCACCATGGATCGACACAGAGTGCTAGCAACAGTAGTTTTCGTCTTTCGCGTTCTGCAGCCTCCGAGAGATAAAAAGTTGGTGTCTGAGACCAACATCGAGGTACTGTTTCACTCCTAGTCTGATCTTCAAACTTATTCTCTCTGTCCATCGAATAAGTTTGGGGGGGAGGACTTGGAGTTGAAACTATTTCTTCCCTTTTATTTAATGCTTTGGTACTGTATGTTTAAATTTATGCCATGTTATAAAAAAAAAAAAAAAAAAAAAAAGTGCTATTGCATTTTTTGGAATAAAATTGTGATTTTTTTAGAAGATTTGCGTAGCTATGAGATAACCCTAGCAAGAATGCGAGATTTGAAATTAATTGACTTTAGTATGCATTGATTGTGATAGTGATTGAGTATGCCTATGAATGTAGAATATTGCATGACTACTTGTTTTGAAACTAACAAAGGCATGATGTTTGATGATGATCTGATGTTTATTATGGAAGAAAAATTGTCCCAGGTGTGAGAATCGAGCCTTAATTTCTTTTGTGAGTGTGTCTGCATTATTGAGTATCTCTAGAACTTGCTTTGTTTCTTTTTCAAGACTGCTAAGTGTGCACATGTTTAGGAAATGATTTTAGGCCATCTTTGTTTAGCCTATTTATCCCATACATTGTCCTAATTGAACATTTATCCTAGTCAGCCCTTTTGAGCCTATGAATTTTCTTTCTTTGTCTATGAGTTGGAAAAGGATAGGGGAATCAACTCTTATCTACGAGAGTGGGTTGGGATTTGTTTGAAAAAAAGATAAGACATTATTAGAAGGGTGAAAACATAGAAAGGTTGGGCTTTAAAAAATATATATATATATATTAAAAAAAAAAAAAAAAGAGAGAGAAAGAAAGAATAAAGGAGCCTTGTTTGATGTTAAATATCATAGGAGATGGGTGGTTAACATTAGATAGTGGTTTAGATTGGTTGAGGTGCGCAACTCAGTTGATTTTAGTCACTTGGCCATATATTTCCCTACCCTTCACTAAAAAGCCTACATTACAATCTTGAATAAAGTCCTTTCTGATCTTAGACTTGTGTACACATGTTTGCAGTGGAGATTTAGAATATTTGCAAGTCTATGGTAGAACTTGATTTGCATGACTTGTGTGATCTCATATTATCCTAGACACTTGAGTGAATGAGTGAAAACACTTCCCATGTGAGTCTTCCATGGTTTACAGATTTTCTGATTCTTACAAAGTGTTGATGTTTTGTGGATTTACGAGTCTGATTGTGATGAATCTTGTGAGGCATTGCACTTCTCTTCTACTTGAACTTTTGGTTCATTCGTTTGTTGATTGAGGACAATCAAGTGTTTAAGTTTGGGGGGTTGATAAGCTCGTATTTTGCCTCACTTATCACGTCGTTTCCTTATTGTTTTATTGCATTTACTTAAGTTTTTAGTTAATAATCGAGCATGAAGTATTTATAGGAGATATTATGCTTGTCATGGTAATTTTTTGCAGGTTTTAGGCCAAATTCAAAGGAAACCCGTACCGAAAACAGAAGATGTTCAAAAGAACAATCACGATTTCTTCCACAGATGGAATCCGAGCTATTGGAGCACATGGATGGAAAGATCTTTGAGTTAGCTTTCCAACGCAACTGGAATCGGGTCAATCGGAGTTTGGGAGTGAAAATTATAGCCAAAAACCGGTGCAGACGCGGCTCGCGCGGTTTGGTCGCGGCTCACGGCGGAAATTGTTGAATTATTCCAGCCCACCATTCCAGACCTCCTCCAATTTGTCAAACAATGCTGCAATTC